>LGSM01000375.1:0-32881 GCA_001314345.1 Phytophthora multivora
GCCTTCTCTTTTGTACAGGCTTAAAGACGTTGATTGATTCGTATTCTTGAACAAAAACTTCCCTAGTGGTGGCCATTATTTTTCCCTATTTCTCGAATATTTATAGTTCGTCTACAGGATGGATAGAAAGCGGTCGAAACATTCCGCTGGCCGGCGAGGGAAAGCCGTCGCAGGGGCTACCGAACCAACGTTTAGACGTGAGGGGAGTTGGAAGCCGAGATCCTCCAGCGTTCTATGGCTAAAGCTCAACTTCACCATCAAAGCTGCTCGTCTGCAGACTCTCAAGCGCCAAAAGTACCAACATCTGCAAGAGGAGGCGCTGCTCAAGGCCAAAGGATTGCTCCAAAACTGGGAAGATGGGCCGGTACTGCTCACGGAGGACTTGTACAGTCGAGCAAGAAGTGAACATGACGCTCAGGAGATACTAAACTACACGCCAGAAGCCCTCGCTCTGCGGTTCAGTCTTCGCAATCATCCAGAAGTGATAGACGCAGTGAAGCAGCTCTGGTCCGTGGAGCTTCCGAGGGACGACATGGGGTGTATCGACCAACGTGGGTACGCGTCATTGTTCCGACGCATTGGCCGCAGTCTTGAGCCGGACGCCACTAAACGCCGTCTTCGTCGTATGGAGAAAACGATCCAAGAAGACTGGCTGAGAGACAGCAGAGGTGAAGCCATCATGGGCTTTGCCAACTTCTTTGACAGTGTCTTTGAGCTGGCGGATCTCTGGTGCGAAACGATCGACGTGGAAGAATACGTCGCCTTCCTCAGGAGACTGGTACAACGAGTGAGTGCTTTAAGACGGAACAAACGAGACCCAAACGACGAAGGACGGAGGCTGTTGCGGTCTCTAAAGCAAATTCGAGCTATTGACGATGACGAAGAATCAGAGTCCGAATCGGATTCTCCTGGTGAAGTCGACGATGAGGCAGAGCTGCCTAGTGAAGGCTCCGACGAAGAAGAGGAAGAGGAGGAAGAAGAGAATGTACCCATCCAATTACCACCGCCAGTAGCCCGTACGCATTCGGTGGGGTTTATAGCTACTAAACTCTTGCAAAGTGCACGTAAAACCCCACCGAACAGCGCTGGTCCAACTCAAATTGTTCCTGAAGTTGAGAATATTCCACTTCCCGGTGGCGAACGTTTACGAGAGCGACGTGCGAGTATTATCACGCTTGGAGCTTTTGGATTGGGAGGATTCGGAGGTTTTAACGCGCTTCCTACTACAGACACAGAGGAGCCTCAAACTCCAACGGGACGACGAGGATCCAGTGCAAAATCTCGAGTTGCCTCTGCAAAAGCCATCACGCCTTTAACCACTGTACGGGAGAATACTATCGCAGTGAAAGAAGACGAAGGAGTGAATGCGTTGGTGGCCATGCACCGCTTACGATCCGCTCAACCTCGAGCTCCTGTGGTCGTGGAAGATACTGCGGTTAACAGTCTCCCGAACGCCAAAGTATCGCTGAATGTCGGTATTCCCATGGCTAATTCTCCTCCGAGACAGCAGAAACCTAGTAAATTGTCGGCAGGAGGCCCCAAACCTGGAATTGGCGTTGCTAATGTCGGTATGGATAGAATTCCAGCCTCAAGTGGTCTACAAAACGCAATGACTAGCTCAACACCTCAAGTGAAAACGTCCGGACTAAAAGCAGGTGGAATTGGCACCTTTGGAGACATTGAGACTGCAAGAGTTGGCGCTGCTGGAGCGCGAAAGGCGATTTTATCTTCCAAAGCAAAGCCACAAGGTGACAAGAAACCTGGTGGGATCGTTTTTGACGATATCCCCCAAGCCAATAAACGTCTCGCAGCTCTTGAAGTGGCTTTATCTGCAGATAATTCACATAACATCCACCATACACGAGGGAAACACGGTTTCTGGATAGAGGAAAATGGTGAAAGTGCGCAATTTCAGCAACTCTCGAACAACAACCAGCCCAGCTCTCAAGGACCACGTGATTACGTTTCCGGCTTGGGCTTCGACAGTCCAGGAGCGGCCGTTAAAGACAATTTATCTTCACTGTCAAATTTCCGAAAAAAGTCGGATAATCTTACGTTGCCATTCTACACATTTGATGAGACCGCTTCTCCTGCGAAGAGATTGCTACCACCTGTGCAAGATGATAGTGGGAATCGAGGTCGCAGTGGAGCATATAGTGGCAATAGACAACAACGCGGTGTCGGTCGTCCTACTGATCAGGGGCCAGATTTTACCGATAGCTACAAAACCACGGGATATTTGACAGGAAGTGTACAAGCTGAGATTTTATCCCGCTCTCGAAACAGCGCTTCAAAGGCGACAAGACCTGATTCACGTGAGTTACAGACAGCTACTCCCTTGTGGTTGTCTTTACCTGGAAAACCCCAGTCCAGACACAATTCATACGCGAAAAGAATGAAGAAATTGCCTGTAGACGACGGCTTTGAAGCCACAGTATCACCCTGGGACACTGAGTTCGATACGGACGAAGATCTGGCTAGAGCTGTTCCTCATCAACGGATCTCACCTAAAGAGAATATCTCGGATATTCCAGTGGCGATTTTATCTCCCGTCGCCTTGGATAAGGACCAGCCAGCTCTAGAACCTCCATCACTCAGTGTATCCTCGTCAATGGTGCCCCCAGAACCCCCGTCCTGTGTATCTGAACTAACGACATTACCCCATGAGTACCATGAATTAGTTCTGGGAGGTTCCGCTTTCAACTACAGTAGTCTCACTCGAACGGAGACTGCACCTGCTGCACTTCCATCGACTTTTACACAGACTCAATCGGTGCAACCAGTCAAAATGACGTCGCGAGAGCGTCAGTGGATGTTACAAGGAGCTTCACAGCCTCCTGCGTCTGTATTGGAGAACGGGGTGGAAGGTAGAACGGTCTCCGGCTCACCACGATCCGTTCTCACTCCTCTGACTTCGAAACGACCGCGTCATGACCACGAAGACGAAGAGTTAGGCCTGTGTGCTCGGTTTGTAGAGCATTTAGGCGATCGATCCGCTACAACTCCACCAATTTTCCGCACTGAGAGACCCAAGCCTCGATGTTCATGTCGTGAATCTTCACAGGACGCCAACCATTGTCACTATCATGGGAAAAGTAACAACAATTGGCAAGAAGAAGAAGTTCCAGTAGAGCAAGAGGAAGACGTGACGGTCATTGTGAATGCTACACGAGGCCTTGTACTACGTCCTGGGACGATGGATCAACTAGCAGCTAAGCGAGCGAAGTACAAGGAACAAGCTACACGGTCGGAGATGATGCGACGTCGGTGCCAATACACGTTCGCCAAACATCTCAGCTAAATCAGTACATTTCCTCCTGGTTTAGTTGGCGTACACGTACTTGTGCACGAGCGAGTGCTCTTCAATCCGCTTCACCAGCTCTTCAGAGCCAACTACGTCCTCTACCACTCGACGTACGTCTTCTGCTGGCACCAGTGGATCTCCGAAGAAACTCGCGACGGAAGTTAACGTTGTCAGGGCGAAGTTGAGTCCTTCGGGGGATAATCCGCCTTCCGAACAGTCTGCATCGCTTGCGAACTGAAGAGCAGCTTGAAGCTTCAGTTCAAAGGACCCACGAAGCAGCAGAGAGACGCCAATGAGGAATTCGGTCGCGAAAACCCGTTCATCTCCAGTGCGATCTAGCAAGGTAAACAGTCGGTCGAATATCGCGCGGTCAGAAGCTGCAAACTTGACGCTATGAAGCGCTTCTTCGAACTCTTCGCAGCTTAAATCCGCCTCGCGTGTTGCTAGACCCACGTCATCACTCTCCTCCGAGCACCAGACAGCTTGCAGAGCCTGAAGCTGCACCAATGTGACTGCAAACAGCATAAAAAACACGTTGACAAAGCACAAGAACAACTAATTCCTTCAGGAAATACACTCACACTGCGTTATCTCGGCGACGGCAGCGACTGCCAACGCACTGTCATTGCACTTGCCATCTACCGGCTGCGAGATCGTAATGCCCATGGCTGCAAGTGAGCAAATGAACTGCTTTCATGAGATTTGACGAGATGACTACATTTCACTTCAACTTGGTCCATACTAAACTCAATACGATCTCAGTTTTAGCCAATCAGTAGATATAGCGTCAATGCAACCGTTACTTTCGGAAGGGCCGCAAACGGAAACCTCGGTCGCCAAGAGCTAAATGTGAGCGTGGATTCCCACTGCAAAGCGCTGTCTTATCGTCGGTTTTCCAATAAAGCACTGCCGGTTTCCGACCTCGTCAAGGCATTTCCCGCACGAGGCGTCACTGGCGCCTGCATCAACAGCGTTGACATTGGTTTGCCCCGCCCGCCAGGGGGAGATCCGCCGCGTGCACGTGCGGTCCATGAAAGGAAATGTAGGCGCATCTTCGGCCGCGGTGGCTGGGATGGAGCCCCGCGTAGCCTTTCTGAACGACAGCGACGCCAACCAAGAGCTCATCACGACCAAGCAGTACGCGCGCAACATCATGGTCACGTCCAAGTACACGGTCGTGAGCTTCGTGCCTAAGACCATCTTCGAGTTCTTCCGTGTCGTTGCCAACGTTTACTTCCTCCTCATCTCGCTGTTACAGGTAAAGTTCCTCTGCAATTTCGACAATAATAACGACTGATGCAAATCTAATTGGAATATGTAGCTGGCGACGCCTTGGTCGCCAACGAATCGGTTCACAACGGCAGGACCGCTGTTATTTGTGCTGTTAATAACGATGGTAAAGCAGGGAAGTGAGGACTTCAAGCGCCACCAAGCAGACGACAAGCAGAACTGCCGCTCTTGCCGTGTACGTCATTTTGTTTTTAAGCTGTTTACTTAAAACAATAAAACACTCACAATTCGTGTCTTCCCCCGCAGATTATCAATGTTGGAGGACAGACGGAATTAATTGCATGGCAAGATTTACAGGTCGGACAGCTCGTTTGTGTGGAAAACCGCGAGGAATTACCCGCAGACGTGATCATTATCGCCACATCTGAAGAAGAAGGACGGTGTTTTATCGAGACTTCCAATCTAGACGGAGAGACGAACCTCAAGCGTCGAATAGCTGTCAAACCTACAGCACAACTCGTTGGCTGGCGGGAGCTACAGGGAGCTCCAATCGCCCAAGAAACGGTGTGCGCTTCAGCTGTTCGGCGACTACGAGGGTCAGTGGAGCACGAACATCCCAACAACCAGCTCTACACGTTCACTGGTCGGTTAATACTGCGTGACAACGATCGAGGAGAGACAGCAGTGCCTTTAGGCCCCGAAAACCTCCTTTTACGCGGCTGCAGCCTCCGAAGTTGCGCTTTTATCGTTGGTTTGGTGATTTTTACGGGCTGCGAGACGAAATTACTGCAGAATTCACGCGCAGCACCTTCGAAGCAAAGCAAATTGTACCGAACAGCGAACCGCTGTATGCTGTTGATTTTCTCGACGATGTTTGGCCTCTGCTTAGCGAGTGCAATAGCAGCTTCGCACTGGAGCCAAAAGAACGCCAACCGGGTGTGGTACCTGCCGTTTATCAAGGAAGCGGACCAAGCGGACGACTTTATCGTCAACTTCTTCACGTTTCTGATTCTGTACAACAACCTCGTGCCAATCTCTCTCTACGTTTCGTTGGATATTATCAAGGTGCTACAGGCTAACCGCATCACGGGAGACTCCAAGATGTCGTTCGAAGGTACCCATGCGATAGCGCGCACATCCGAATTGAACGAAGAATTAGGCCAAGTCGAGTACGTTTTCAGTGACAAAACGGGCACTTTAACGTGCAACGTCATGGAGTTCCGCAAGTGCTCTATTGGTGGCATTTCCTATGGTTTTGGTACTACGGAGATCGGACGAGCTGTAGCTGCTTTAGCCAGTGGGAACCCCCCAGCGAAGAAGCAGAGTCCAACGAAAGCGAAGGTTAACCCTTTATTGGCTAAGGGTCAAAGCTCTGAAAGCGGCTTGAGACTGGACATCGGCTCTACAGACGACGTCCGTGACGCTGTACCTGCACATCCACCTCAAGGAGAAGAAGGTTGCGACCCGAAAGACGCGCAGGTTCACTTTGACCCTCAGATTCACTTCGATGACCCGGGGTTATTACGTGCGTTATACGCTGGAGGCAAGCAAGGTGGACTCATCCACGAATTCCTCACTCTATTGGCTATTTGCCACACTGTAATTCCCGAGACGGACGTTAAGACTGGAGCTGTAGCTTATCGAGCCTCCTCTCCCGACGAAGAAGCGCTGGTGAAGGCTGCCAAGTGTCTCGGGTATAACTTTATCGCCCCTGCTCCGCTCATGAAGGTTGAGATTTCGTGCAAACCATCGTTACTTCCTGCCAAAACCGGCGTACAAGAGCCCCGGACGAAATGTTTCACTATCGTGAACGTGAACGAGTTCAACTCGACCCGTAAGCGCATGTCCGTTGTGGCGGTGAACGAGGAGACCCACGAATACGTTTTGTACTGTAAAGGCGCGGACAATATGATGCTGGAGCGAGCTGCAGCTGAAAAAAACGATAACGATACTGCTGCTCATGCGAAACTGGTAGGACATTTAAAGAATTACGCACGTGAAGGTCTACGAACGCTGGTGCTTGGTCGAAGAGTCTTAACGGAAGAAGAGTACCACGAGTACAACGAAGCGTACATGGCTGCTTCGACAGCTCTGGACGACCGTGAAAGGAAACTCGATAACTGCGCCGAGATGGTGGAGAAGAACATGCAGCTATTAGGAGTGACAGCTATTGAGGATAAACTGCAGGACGGAGTTCCCTCTGCCATCTTCGATCTCGCACTGGCTGGTATTAAAGTCTGGGTGTTAACTGGAGATCGGGAGGAGACTGCAGTCAATATCGGCCATGCTTGTCGGTTAATTAACGACAAGATGCAGCTGCTGTACGTGAATGCAGAGCGTATCGACGCTCTTAGTGCGCAACTGGATGCTCTACATGAGACTCCCGAGATCCAGCGGCTCATTCGAGGCGGTCAAATGGCTGAGAACCTCGCGATGGTCTGTGACGGCAAAGCTCTCGTCCATATCTTCCCGTCCCGTGATACTCGCGTGAAATTATCCACTGAAGCGGTTCAGCGGGTAGAAAATCTAAGCCAAAAGCTGTTGGATATCGCTCAAGTATGTAAAGCATTGATCGCCTGTCGAGTGAGCCCATCGCAGAAGGCGGAGATCGTGCAGCTTGTACGTAAGGGGGCGCGTCAGGAGCGTAAAGCTCAACAACCGATCACTTTAGCTATCGGAGATGGAGCTAACGACGTGAGTATGATTCAAACAGCTCATGTTGGAGTCGGGATCTGTGGGAAAGAAGGGGTGCAAGCTGTGAACGCCAGTGACTACGCGATCGCTCAGTTCCGGTTCCTTACGAGACTGGTACTACTGCACGGGAGGTGCAACTACAAACGTGTGTGTAAAGTCATCCGCTACTCGTTCTACAAGAACATCGCGTTAGTCATCAGCCTCTTCGTCTTTAACTTCTACAATGGCCAGTCGGGCGCTCCTCTCTTCGAGAGCTTCGTCATGGCAGGCTGGAACTTCTTCCTGGCGCTACCGATCATCGTGATCGGGATTTTCGACCAGGATATATCCGAAGACGTGGTGTTAAAGTTCCCGCAGCTCTATCGACGCGGCCAGCATGACAGCGACCTGAATATGCGCGTGTTTGCCAGGACGATCCTTAATTCAGTAGCTCACGCGTTGATCTGCTTCTTCGGATGTTACGCTGGCAATCGGTACACCAACTACGGGCTGTACGTCGTGGGGACGCTGTTCTACACGACGTTGCTAGGTACGATGAAGCTCAAGGTCACTCTACTGGCGCTCAACTGGAACAAGTACCACCTGGCAGTGCTGGCCTTCAGTGTCGGGCTCTTCATCTTCTTCTTGTTGGTGTACCCGCACTTCACCTTCATGAGCTACGACATGTTCGGCGTACCAGCGTACATGATCACGCTTCAACGCTACTGGACGCTGCTGCTACTGTGCCCCATAGCGGCCATGACCATCGACTTTACAGCTACAGCAGCTCAGCAGCAGTTCCGTCCTACAGCGGAGGATATTCTTCGAGAGAGGTTTCGACCGGGGAAGTCGAAGCGTGTGAGCGACGCTGTAGCTCCAATGACGTTAGAGCATGGCTCCCCCTCTGTTGGCAAGCTCTTCGTCGCAGAACAGTCTGCAGACGAAGATAAGAGCGACCGTAAAGGCAGCAAAGAACAGACGTCCAACGCGTTCGTAGTCACGGCTCAACCCCCTTCTCCGAACCGAAGAACCGGCAGCACCAACAACCTGCCGACGTACGACTCGTTCCGGGGTAGTTTGCCTCAAGCCCAAGCCCGTACGTCCCGCAGTCGCTCCAGCGTCGCTCCTGCTTGACTGACTGACAATTTCTTGTACGTTCGTTTAAAACAGGGAGCAGCTTCGCCTTCAATGGATTGGATGGTGTTGCAGGCAGACACGCGTCGGGGGATCTGCCAGCGCAAGAGGCAGTGACGATGAGAGTTTTGAGCTTCCAGAAGCACCGATGACCCAGTAGATCCAGCTCGCTTGGTCGTCTTCCCCTTGTAGCGACGGATCTAGTGTCGAAGCGAGATAGCGTCAGGAGAGACATATAAAAAAAGGAAAATGGCTACATTATACAACTATGATACATGTAGTTGAAGTGACCTTCATTCATCAATAATTCACTTAAGTCAGTACTAACCTTCACTCAGCTTTAACATGAACCAATCAAAATCAACCGATTATTCGCCAATATGGTCGTGTACGCGCAGGTGCTCAGCGTTGCGTCCCTGGAGACGGCACCCAGCCTTCTGCTGTCCACGGAGACGAAGCGGTGCGTTAGCTGACATCTCTGGCTAGCTCTGTGCGACGTCGTTCCACTAACCCTCGTCTGGCGGCTGCGCAGTTTCCTCTTTAATGTCGGCGATGGCACGCAGCGACTGTGTATGGAGCACCACGTGCGTCTGGCCAAGCTGCAGCAGGTTTTCCTTACAGAACTGCGGTCCCATACAGTAGGAGGACTCCCCGGGATGGTTCTTACTGTCTCAGACACGGGAAAACCAGGGATTAATGTCAACGGACCGCCTGGAACCAAGAAGTATCTAAAGGCTACGCGCCACTTCCTGTACCGTCCAGACTTTAAATTGGAGGCTACAGAGGTGTCAATTGCCGACGAAAAGAAGGGTACAAGCTGCTATGAAGATGGCGAAGTGGTGGTACATGCTGTTGCCGTGGAGAAGCCAAAAGCGGGGGCGAAACGAAAGCTGAATGAAAGCCCTTCGTCATCGGAAAGTGAAGAGCTGAGTAGCCATGTGAGTGTCAGCTACGTGGTGGAAACGAGGCCTCAGAGAGGCAAGTTCTTGGTGGATAAAGCGAAATCTTTTGGTGTTCCTAAGGGCAAATTGTTCGGACAACTGCATCAAGGGAAGGATGTCACTCTGCCTGACGGACGAGTGGTCAAGTCGAGTGACTGTGTGTTGCCGTCAGTACCTGCTGCTGGATGTGTCATTGTGAGTTGTCCTACTGCAGCGCATGTGGATGCTCTGGTGGCTAGTGACGGCTTTAAAATGTACAGGGAAGTGGACGGAAAGGCAGAGGTGCAGGTGGAAGTGGTTTTCCATCTTGGAGGCGTGGAAATACTGCGCCACCCGAAGTATCAAGAATGGGCACGGAGTTTCGGTGCTCAAGCTCGTCATGTGCTGCTTGGACATGGTTCTTGCGCGCAGAAGACGGTGTATCGTGCGTCAGCGAAGCTTCAAGCCCAGCTACACGCAGCGTTTCCGCACGCATTCCCTTCGAACGAGGCGCACGAACTGAACGACACGATTGAACCCTTCTCGCGTGCTGTTCCTGACGCTTCGTCATTGAAACTCTCTGCATCCAGTGAGGAAAACGTGAGTTCTGATCCAGCATCATCGAAAGTGGTTCTGGGCGAGAGTATGCTCAGGTTCATCCTCGCTCCACAAGCTCGACGCGGTTTTGACTCGTCCCGTTGCTGGCCGCGACTCGATTTCGACCAGATCCGCGAGAGTGTGGAGATTGTAGCCAAGATACCCGACAACTCCAGTGGCAAGAGTCTGGATGAGGATCTTCTCGACGGTCGGATCACTTTCCTCGGCACAGGGTGCGCCATTCCGTCCAAGTACCGCAACGTCACAGGCATGTACTTGGAGCTGCCTATTGGAGGCGACTGGGCTGGACTGATGCTGGATTGTGGGGAAGGCAGTCTAGGTCAGTTGTATCGCTACGCCAACGGCGACAGCAAAAGACTGAAGGAACTGGTCAACCGCCTTAAGTGCGTCTGGATCTCGCACAACCACGCGGACCACCACTTGGGCTTGCTTCGGCTGTTGAGCCATCGTCCGGACGACTCGAACACGGAGCCGTTGCTTGTGATCGGGCCGACGCCGCTCCGGTTCTGGCTGGACGAATACACGGAGCAGGACCCGACCGTGCGAGGCAAGTACGCGTTCGTGGAGAACTACAGCTTCGACGAGAGCGACTCCCGATGCGAGGACGTCGATATCCACGCCGAAGCCGCGCGCGTCCGTGTCTGGTTGAAAGAGACGCTGAATATCTCGCAGCTTGAATGCGTCCCAGTGAAGCACGCGCTGCAGTCATACGCCGCCGTAGTGACGTTCGTGGACGGCTCCAAGCTCGCGTTCTCTGGCGACTGCCGTCCGAGCGACAAGCTGGCGGAGAAGGCCAAGGGCGCGTTCCTGATCGTGCACGAAGCCACGTTCGAGGACGAGCTCACGCAAGAAGCCAAGGACAAGGCGCACTGCACGATGGCCGAGGCGATTGAGGTGGGGCGGCAAGCGAACGCCCGCCACCTGCTGCTCACTCACTTCAGCCAGAGATACCCGAAGATGGCGGTGCTTAGTGCCACCGATGGAGCTGCAGAAGCCATGGAGGTGCTGACAGCCATCGACATGTTGTCGCTGCGGTTCCGAGAGCTCCGCCAGCCGAGCTTGATGGGCGTCATGACGCAGCTCATGGCCCTGGACGACGAAGAAGACGTCGACGCTGCGCAGAGTCTCAAGGCTCAACAGGAGCGCGAAGAGAGGAAGAAGCAGAAGAGTATCGAGCGCGGCGAAAGACAGTAACAACTTGCGATAACAGTAACCACTGGCAAAATTCAAAAGCCATTGCATTCACTGCGTTTCGACTCACCTTTCGTACCTAGAGCGCGCCGTCCACGAGGCCATCGCGCGAGTACTCACGCAGTACAGCAGGGATAGACGTGGGCGGGATCATTCCAAGCTCAGTCACTACCATAGACACGTAGTCGATCGGCGTCACGTCATACACGAGGTTGAGAAGCTTCAGGTCGGAGAGATCGCGCCAGTCCGAGAGGATGTGGCCGCTAGAGCCACTGGAGCTGCCGGTAACGCCGCCACCGGCCCGACGCCGCGAGGGTTTGTCAGTGCAGTAGGACGACACGAGCTCATCCGGATCGCGTAGCTCGTTGTGGGTGATGGCGTCCAGCTGCACACGGTCCGAGAACTTGTACGTCTCGCAGCAGAACAACACGGGAACGTTGGCATCATGCGCAGACATAGCGACGAGCGCCGTGCCCACGCGCGCCACGGCCACGCCGTTGCTCATAAAGGCAGCAGCACCCAGGAACACCTTGGTCACCTCTCGCATGATGTACGACAGCGCGTTGATCTGGATGTACGAGCACTGCAGTCCAGCACTGGCCAGAACGCTCACGAGCTTGCGGCCTTCGTAGTGGGGGCGGGAGTCCACGACGATGATGCGCAGCGTGGACGCGATCTCCGGCGACGTCTTGGCCGTCTCCAGCAGCAGCTCCTCCACTACATTGGCACGGGCGTACGTAAGAATGACGTCGCCCTCGCTGATCTTGGACTGCGCGTTCTTAGCCACCGCGCGTGTGGCCAGCAAGATTCGACTCTGCACGTAGTCGTCCATCTCCTCGCGAATCCGGCGCTTGGCTTCCTCCTCACTGAGCTCCGGCGGCGTCGATCCAATCACGCGACGAAGACGACGGATAGCGTTGCCCATGCCAATACCGTGCGGCCGGCAGTCAATCAAGTACTGAATTAACGGACGAAGACGCTTGTCCAGATCGCGACTCAACTGTTTGTCGGGCGGGGTCACGTAGTCGTCAATGACCTGCTGAAAGGCTGTGATCATGGCGATACAGCGCGCATTTCCGCCTGCAATCTTGCCCTCCGCGTACTTGAGACCAAGTGCCAACACGGCCGAATGTACTTCTTCCTTATTGGAGAAACCAACGTTAAGAGACAACGAGCTCTCACGCTCGTACTGCGGCAAGTGCGAGAACATTTCCACCTGTTTCTGGGCCTGCGTGCGCACCACGACGGCGGCTTTGGATCGACGCGCCATCTTCTTGGCGTCGTCATACTGCAGTCGCACGTTGATGGGCGTGGGAGCCGTGGGGCCAGCTACTTCGGGCTTCTTGGGCTTGTTTCCGGCCTCTTTCATCTGTCTGTTGGCCTCCTGTTGCGCGCGGCGCTCGGCTTTGCTCAATTTCTCCCGTTTCGGTACGCCACCAGCCTTGGCGAAGGCTTCAGCTGCTAGTTTCTTCCTTTCTGCCTTGGTTAGCTTCTTCTGGTCCTCTTCCTGGGCTGCAGGGCCTAGACTAAGCTTCTCCATTGGCGCAGAAGCTTCTTCCTCTTGGCCAGCAGGAGACCAACCCTCTAACTTTCCCCTGTATAGTCAATAGTAGTTGCTGTTAGTACTTGATAAATAGTAATATGAAAGAGCGCGTAGTAATTTACTCGTAAGGCTCGTTCATCTTCTTGCTCTTGCTGCGCTTCTTCTGGTTCTTGTCGTCCAACATCGTCTCTGTAAGGAGAGAACAGCGTGAGTGAAGGCAGAAGAGAAGGACGCGAAGTGGATGAACGTACCGAGATGCTTGAGGTCGGAGCCAGGCTCCAGCACGGGCGATCGGCCGCCTCCCATTATCACTTGGGTGGAGCTTCTTAGTCTTTTTTGGTCCACCGACCTCGGAAAAATATAACATTGATGTGTCATACACTATCTCATGTGAAAGTACTACACTAAACTAACGTATTGTAAACCACACTAAATGTGGCGTGATCTGATTCCGATGTGGCCCACGCGATTCACACGCTTAATTTAGTGTGACCCACTTCGTAAGTTTATAAAGTGGGTCACACTAAATTCAAAACGCGCGGGAAATTGCGCGCGGGAAAGCTTAGGTCGAGGCTGTCGATCGCCATTCCGCAACAAGCCGCTGGCTGCCATCGCACACCTGTACGCGCTAGTAGCTCTTCAGCATACGTCCGCACGCGACCGGCAGTAATACATCTTGACGCGCTGATATCTCGCGCACATTACCCGACCTCTGTGAACGCTTGCGCATCCCTACAGCTCGAGAAATCGCGGCGGCGATGAACACGTCCAATCAGGTCAGCAGCGGTCTGTCCGCGCTGATTGCGGCGTCCACACCAGCCAAAAGCAGCAGCACAGCGGTCTGCAAGAAAGAGCTGAGCAAGACGTTTGCGTCGCCCTCTTTCCTGTCTCCAGAGCCGGCGTCCTCGAAGCTCCAGCCGAAAAACAAGCTCACACTAAGTGGCCAGCCGACGCGCAAGATCAAGCCGTCTAAGCAGCCACTGGGCGTTCACCAGGGCCTCTCTACCCCGTCTACACAGCACAAGACACTGGACAAGAAGACGAAGAACCTCTCGGCCATTAACCGGAGTCTGAAGCACAAGAAACCGGTCCAACAGGTCCGTGCGGGGCTGTCCAAGGCTGCGCGGGTCCTTGGGGACATCTCCAACAGGGAGAAACAGTCTCCAGAGCTGGAGAAGGCTGAATCTACTTCTCTCAGTCATGATCCTACACGGAAACTCGAGTTCCCTACTCCAGTGAAGACCAAGCCGGCCGAATCGAAGCCTGTAGACAGCAGTTCTTCTTCCTCCAGCTCGGACGGAGGATATTCAAGTGATGAAGCTGAAGTAACATTTGATGCTGCTACTATCGGCAACATGCGAGTGGTGCGGGAGTCTCTTTCGCAGAGTCCGGCGCTTTCTACAGCCAGCAGCAGTTCAGGGATGCCTCCCGTGGGGCTGGAGTACCAGTTCTCCGTGTCTTCCACCGTCTCCTCTGTTGCTGTGGCTCCGAATGGCAAGTTCCTGGTCGTAGGCTTCTACAATGGCATGGTGTACCTGTATCCGCTGACCAAGGACTCGCTGATCTTCCGACGTGGCGTCTTACTGGACCAGATCATGCCTCGAGGCATGTACACGCAGATCATGGTGACCGTCTCCATCCCCGAGGACGGCAAGTTTATCTTTGCTGGAGTATACCGAGGCTCGACAGACATTCGTGCCTTTGAAGTGGACAGTATCACGTTACCGTCGCCTACGGACGTGCCTCAGAGCAGCTCTTCTTCGCTTCTAACCACCAGTGACAGTGACGACAGCGATGAAGAGGACGGAGCTGAAGCTTTCGGATTGCCAACGGCTAAGGTTGTGACCCACACGTACTCGGACGCGAAGCTCAAGGGATTCGCTGCAGCTAAGAGTTTGTACCTCAAGGGCAGCAACAAGACCGAGTACAGACTGCTGTGTGGCATCGGCATTAAGAACGTGCACATGTGGCGGTTCTACCAGCAGAAGACGGACTTGAAGTGGAACTGGGAGTGCGTGTTCGACAAGCAGACCAACGGTATTTCACTCGAGTTCATCACGTTCCACCCGACCATCGCCAACCAGTTCATCTCCAAGTCGGAGCACCAGAACGTGCGTATCTGGCACTTGGAAGAGCAGTACGAGGCCTCGGATGACTCGGTGACAATCCGGAAGAAATCTCACACCGACGTCAAGCAGACAGTTGACACCGTCGCAGTGTACGGAGACTATGCGTACGGTGGTAGCGAGTCTCTGGCAGTTGTTGATCTCCAGTCTACTGCCCGTATGGACTTGGATCTCCCGTTGTCGGCCAAGGAGCAGCGTGCACAACGTGAAACAGCTCTCAACCTCCGAAACGCCAACTCGCTGCGTGCGTGGAATCCCCGTGGAAGCCGTCGACGTAGCGCTGAGGACTCAAGCGGCCAACGTCACATGCGAACGGTGAGTAAAGTCGCTGGTCAGGATGCGTCGCCCTTCACCGTGGGCATGTGCAGTGATGGCAGCGTGTTCTTCCACCAGCCCAAGAAGGAAACGGGAATGGCCACACCGCTGGACTACATTGAAGGCTACGAGCAGTTCTTCGTGGACCCGTCGCTGGACTTCCAAGCGCAATTCTCGGATCTTACTCGGGTGAATACTAGCGGGTTGCTGGCGGTTCTTCCTTTGCCCAAGCCGGAGAAGGAGAAGTGGATGGTCGTAGCTGCCAATCAGGAGCAGCTTCTGGTGCGCAGTTTGGACGCCTTCCTGCACTGCAACCAGCAGAAGAGGGAGTATTCTCAAGTCAAGAGCGATCTGCGTAACGTGATGAGAGACCTCGGTGGAGCGGAAAGCAGCTCGGACGAAAGTGACAGCAGCGACTCGGACGTTGAGACTACAAAGGAGAAGCCCCAGCGCCACAAGAAGCACGACAAGTCGCACAAGCGCAGTCGGCAAGAAATGGCGTCGAAACCTCAAGAAGCAGGGCGGAAGGTTAAGCGCAGTCGCCTCGGAAGTGCGTCCAAGTCTTCGGATTCCGGAGAGAAAAAGGTGAAGAATATGCAGCACAAGTCCGTCAAGACTAAGAAGCTCAACGTCACTGAAGAGAAATTCACAACGAATGACAGCGCAGCGGTGACAACTCCTAAACGCAGCAAATTCTCGACGAGCACGGCGTCTCCCGTTGTGTCGATCTCGTCTTCGTCAGGCTCTTCGAACCCCAACACCCCCGAGCAACCTGGATTGACGAGAGTGGAGAGACAGCTGCTAGCGCTGAAGGAGCTGCAGTGGACCCCTCCTGCGACGTCCAAGGCTCGCTCGAACCAGGAGGAACTCACGGATTCCGCCGTTGATGCAGCCGCAGTTTTGGCTCAATTGAGCTCAAGTAACCAAGCGGAGAGCAAGTCCAAGGGGAAGAAGACCACGCACCGTATGAAGGCGCAGGCTCTGTTCGCCGACATTGAAAAGGCCGAAGACAGCGTCCAAGAAGTGGCTAAGGAGGAGGTGAAGAAGGCGCCCAAGGCTTCCAAACGAGACCGACCTGGCTCCAAGAAGTCCTCGCCGCGAGCTGAAAAGGCAGACATCGATGAAAAGCCGACGGAGAACAACCAGGTGGAGGTCGCTAAACTTGTAGAAGAAGATGCCGAGCTGGATGAAGAACTGGAGCAGCTGGAGCAGTACGAGCCGGAGTTCGTGTCCGTGCCTCTCGTGAGTGACAAGGGATCATTGCTAGCTGCAACGATGTACCAGTACGCCGGCTCTGCCTCATGCAGCGCTGATGTCACGATGGCCGACCCGGACGCAGACATCGAAGCCGACCAGGCTGCTGCCACCGCCGAACAGACGAACCTGCTGCTGCAGTTCTCGCACCAGAACGAGCGGCTCAAGATGAACTTTCTGGCCGAACGCGCGCGCATCTACAAGCATCCGGACTGCTGTGCGCCGCCCTCGCACTCGAAGAAAGCAACAACCGGCATGAACTGGCGCCGCAGCGTGGCGCACGACTACCTCAAGCGCAAGCAGCTCAAGCGGCGGCACAAGAAGCAGCTCGCGACCAAGCTGCAGCAGCTCCACGCCAGCTACGCGGCGCAGATCCAGGAACTGCACGCGATGCAGCAGATGCAGGCCAACGCCTTCCGCGCGCGCCAGCAGTTCCAGCACCTGCACGCGCAGTTCGCGCGCAAAACCGCCGCGCCGGCGTCTCCATCCGGCGCCGCGTCGCCCATCCAGTTCTCGACCATGCCGGACCACCTCTCCGGCGCCGTCTTCCCGTACCCCGACCTGCTCTCCTAAGTGTTTATAGCCCCATGTATGATAAGCTCAAAACCACGTAGAATTCCTTCATCGTTCCGTGTTGCACCTTGAAGTGGCCTTGGCCCGTTCAGAACCGGCAGTTGGCACCGCCTACTCATCTAACCCGGCCGTGCGTCACAGGCGTTTGTTTATGCCCCGGCGCCGTGGACATCCGTGCCGAGACGATCATCGATTTGCGGCCGGTTTCGACCACCGCCTGAGACCAAACATCACTTACGAATTCACCCGCTTCAGCGCACGCCCCGCAGCAGCTCAAAATGGCTCAGATCGCTCCCGTGACGGCGTCGGATGACGTGCAAATTGTCGTGTTCCCGTCCAAAGAGACGGACGTCGTGGCCACGCAGCCGAGTCTCAAGCACAAGATCATCCTGGGCCTCCTGTACACGCTCGTGTCGTCCGGGTGCCTGTACGGCTGCGTCGCCGCCGTCACCTTCTTCGGAGACCTGTTCGCGCTGCTGTTGGTCCTCACGCGACAGTGAGCAACGCGTCGCCTCCCAGCGTAACAGTATTTAACTCTTTCAACATGAAAACTTCCACTTCTTCTCTTCTTTCCTACGCTCTTTCAGTCTTGAGACGGTGGCTTTTTAGACGCTACAACGTTCGTTAGCCTGCCGGATGGATTAAACTTCGAGGAATCATCGGTCGAGCCGTGCTCCACCAAGAGCTCCTGATGGTGCGGGCACACGCCGTGTGCCAGTGCAGTTTATGCGCCGTGGTGGACATTATGAAGTCCAAGCAGATCACGTCTGCCCCGAATCAGCCTCCGTCCTTCCGCCCTTGATGCTAACAGCCTCACTTACGAACTCACCAGCTATCCACCACAGTGCAATGAAGACCCACCAGGTGACGCCGCTGTCTTTGGACGAAGTGTCGGTGATGATCCCCATCGAGGACAGCAAAGGCGACAAAGAGGAAGGAATTGAGACCCGTACGCTCCGCCAGAACGTCCGTTTGGCCGTCTTTTTCACGGTCGTGTCCATCGCAGCCATCTACTTGTTCCTGGTCGCGGTCGAGTTCATCAACGACGGACTACTCCTCCTTCTAGCAGCGACACAAGTTTAGCTCTCGGCATATTTAATAAACACAACTTCTCGTCAACACAGATTGGATCGTTAGGACGATAATCCACTGCGTGTGATTTCTCTTGATATACCTACCACCCACCACTCCATCCAACCCCTTACGACCAGCGAAACGTGCCGACTCTCTCTACTGACTTGATGGCTACATCTGTTTGTCCTTGGGTGACTCTCTTGTCGAAGATGCCGCGAGTTCCTCGACGTGCCACTTTCCCGTGGATGTCGACAAGGACGAAGCTTCGTATGGACGTGTCCATTGCGCAATTAACCCCGTTTTCTCTATGCGGGACGAGCCTCTCCTCGACAGAACCATGGAGCTGCCGCCTCTGTCTGTAGCTCCTGGCCCCCCACACCCTCGAGGAGGACGCGGCAGCTTCTCCAGCAGCTACAGCAGCAACTTCGCAGGCACCGACAGCCTCTGCAGCTTCAACAGCAGCCAAATCTTCGACGATAGCGACGATCGAGAAGTGGACGTGGACGATCTGGAGTCCAATTCCAGTCGAGGAGACTACGCGCTGCTGTCGATGCCCGTGGAGTCCGTTAAGCGGATGATCCCCACTACAGGCGTGGTCGCTCCTTCTACCCGTTTGTCGCAGTCGACTACTGCAATTGCGGATGCGCTTCGAGAACTTCGTCAAGGACGAGAAGCAATTGAAGAACGAGAAGAAAAGGAGAAGAAGACGGAATCCGTCTCCTTCTTGCAACTTTTCTCTCTTCTCTCAAGTCGCGACTTGTTCGTCTTAGCTATGGGGCTACTTGCTGCTATGATCCATGGAGCTTTATGGGGGTTAACCCCTAAGGCTGTGGCTTCTGCTATTGCAGCTTTCACCCCGTTCGATCGACATGACGTGAACTTTGCAGCTCTTACGCTCATGCTGTTAGCTCTGGCCCTCGGAGTCACCGCCTACGCTGCTCACTTGTGTCTCTCTCATACAGCAGAGAGACTTCTGCGGTCATTAAGGGACCAAGTACTACGTCACCTGCTTCTGGACCTGAACCAGCCCTGGTTTGACCTCAACAAGGCGCTCGTGACGTCTCTAAGCCACGAGTTCACGCGAGAAGCTCAAGCCATTCGTCGTCTTGGACCAGAGCTCGGCTCTGTGTGCAGATACTCGCTCCAGTGTTTCGGGAGCTTCACTATCGCGTTCCTCACGCTTTGGGATTTAACCCTTGCGACCGCTTTTGTAGCTCCCGTGGTCGTCCTTAGCATCGGCGCTGCAAGCCAAAAGAAACCGGAAAGCGACAACGAAGCGGACGCTGTGGCAGCTGAAGCCTTGAGCAACATGCAGCTCCTATTGGCTCTTAACGCCCAGCGCCGTGTACGAGAGAAGCACGCGCTTCGAGTCCGGATCAAAGAACGTGAACGCGTTCTACTTCACGGCCAAAGCGCAGCTCGTCAGGCCACTTTAACCGGAACGTTGTGGGCTATGAGTGCAATTGGCCTTTGGTACGGCGGGAAGAAGGTGTACGAAGCGGAAACGGAGCCCAGAAACGTGTTCGAGACGTTCCTGTGCGTGGTCATCGGAAGTCACGCGCTGGGGCACTTAATCCCGAGTTTTTCAGCTGTAAAACGAGCCAGAGACGCTGCTGCTGAGCTCTTCGCCGTGTTGGACACATCTAAACGCCATAGCAACGGTGTGATGAAGCCATTGCCCCGTCCGGCGGGTTGTTCGGGTGCTGTGATGGCTGTGGACCTGCATTTCGCGTACCCTTCACGACCGCAACGTCCGGTATTGAGGGGCTGCAACTTGTCGCTTGTAGCTGGAGAATGCGTCACAGTGGTAGGTGGAACTGGAGTGGGGAAATCCACACTGATAGCGTTGCTAACGAGGCTGTATGAGCCTTCACAAGGGTTAATTCTCCTGGACGGAAGAGAAGCGAACGCACTTGATCCCACTTGGATGCGAGCGCAGTTGGGGGTCGTCACGCAGAGCGTCACGCTGTTCCGAGCCTCAATCTTCGACAATATCACGATGGGAATTGTAGTATTGCGAGAATTGAGTGGACGGGGTACGGACCAGCTTGAAGAGCGGGTGATCAACGCTGCACAACGCGCAGACGTGCACGAGTTCATCCTGTCGCTGCCGGATGGATACAATACGCGCGTTGGAGACATCCAGTTGACTCTGCAACAGCGGCAACGTATTGCGTTGGCTCGAGCTTTAATCCGTGACCCGAAGCTCCTGTTGATCGATGAAATGACTCTCAGTCCACAGGAATTACTGTCGAGATTCAACGGAGCGGTAACGACGTCAATGCTGCTGTGTACGAGTCAAGTGAGAGCTGCAGCTGTACAATACTCCGATAAGATTGTAGTATTGGAAGCTGGCAAAGTTGTGGAGCAAGGGACACACGTAGAGCTTCTGCAGCGCGGAAACAGCTTTTACCGCCGCCTTCACCTCGTCCAGCCTAGTATTGTCCCAGACCACAATCTATTGGACGTAGCCACACCTCGACAACGCCCACAGATAACTGGAGCCGCTCCAACGTCCCCTACGAAGCTTACGAAGAGGGATATCAAAGCTTTGGCTCGACCGGAACGGAAGCTCTTGGCGATTGGACTGCTAGCGTCCGTAATTGTTGGATTGGCTGGACCAGCGCTGGGTTTCTTGATTGGTGAGATGTTAGCAGACATGACGCAGTACTACTCGACCTATCTTGAATCTCTGGACGCTGTAACTCTGCTGGAAACACTCCGTCCGTTGGTCACGAGATATGGACTGGTCTTGAGTGCTGGTGCTTCGGTGGTCGTGGTTTTCCAGAGCCTCCAACTCTTTTTTCTCGACGCAGCGGCTGAACGAGTGGCTTCCCACCTCCGAGATGTCCATTTCAGCTCACTTTTGGCTCAGCCTTTGAGCTTTTTCGCCGCACCAGAGAACAATCCGAAAGTATTGATGGAATCTATTGCCACTCAATCTTCGATTGCATCGCTAGCAATTGGCCGAAAGCAGGGGTTCAAGCTCCAAGTAGCGTCCACTGTGGCTGCCACGTTGACGGCAGCTTTCTGGAGAGGCAGTTGGTTGCTTTCCCTCGTGCTTCTCGCTGCTCTACCGCTTCTCCTCATCGGAGAATCCATCGACAAGCAGAATGCACTCAATCCTCCAATACTTGATAACGAGGAAGCCGTACAAGTTCACGTGGATGAAGCACTACGCAACCGTCGAGACGTGGTGACGTTGGGGCTTGAGAGCTCTTGGTGTTCGAGTTTTGACGGTCTTCTGCACCGTCCACTGCGGAATATCCGACGTAAAGTTCACCTCGAGGCAGTGGGGCGTGGCTTCAGTTCGGTCGTGATGATGGCTACATGTGCTTTATCCTGTTGGTTAAGTGGCGTTCTCGTGCACTTTGGAGACGCGTCAGTGCGTGAATTGGCTCGATCGCTCGTGGTTATGATCGTATCCGCTCTCTCCTTGGGGCTTGCAGTGGCTTGGTTGGCCAGAACCGAAGACACGTTGCAAGCTGGAGCCAACATTTTCGCCTTACGTGACGCTGCTATTGTCTCTAATAGAGCCAATACTCCACCTGAAGATGACAGAGATCCGTTGCCTCAAAGCCCCATACCTCGAGGTAGCGTCACGTTTCAAGACGTGTCTTTCTCCTTCTCCAGTCCCAATACTCCAGTTCTCAATGGCTTGACACTACGCATCGCAGCAGGACAAACGGTGGCCTTGTGCGGACCTCGAGGCGCAGGATTGTCCACAATCTTCGCTCTTATCGAAGGCTTCTACACCTTACCAGACACCAGCGGCCGTATATTGCTTGACGGAGTGGATGTACGCACCTTGGATGTGAATTGGGTGCGTGCTCAGATCAGCTTCATCGGCTCGGAGCCGACGTTGTTCCTGGGCACAATAGGTGAGAATATTGCGTTCGGAATGGCTGCTCCACCCACACTGGAGATGGTTATTGCCGCTGCTGAAGTGGCACACGCCCACGCCTTCATCTCTCGGCTCCCAGAAGGGTACGCGACGCGTGTAGGTGGTTCTCTTCAACTTACACCGAGTCAACGACAACGTATCGCTCTGGCTCGTAGTGTACTACAAGACGCGCGTCTTCTTCTGCTTGATGACCCCACGCGGTCAATGGGCAATGAGAGCGAGAAAACGGCCGTGCAACAAGCTCTAGACACTATTGTGGCGCAACGTGTACGTCGAACGACTGTGATTGCAGCTCACCCGTCCGAGTCTGCGACTGTGAGGAACGCTGATGTGATTTACGTGCTAGATGATGGGAAAGTGGTGGACTTTGGCACGCACTCGGAGCTGTTCCAGATCCAAGACGGAGTCTACACGAGGCTGCTACGAGAGAGTGCGTGGTTAGCTTCCAGTAGTAGGGGATAATACTTTGTATTTCAAAAAAGCTTGCAATCAAAGAATATATGTTAGCACTTTCGCCACATTCTGCTGCTCCGTTGAGCTACGGACTGTGAATTCCGGCCCCAGTTCATTGACGGAGAACTGGAACGGAGATACACTCGAGGCGATTCGCCAAGCGATGGCAGGTCGAGACGTCCGCATTTTATCCGATCTATTGGCAAACAAAACGATTAGCTTGAATTTTATCGCAAATACACAAGCTGACGTACGAAAGCACCAAGGGGAACAATGACGAGGCCAATTCAACAGGCGAAACGTCCTTTAGCGCATCCAGTTCGTGCGTTAGTATCGGTCCCTACAGAGAAAGCAAGATCTGGTGAGTTCTAGTACGAAAGATTGGTGGGAGGTTGCAACGTACGCTCGTGTACTCCACCAAATCCCAAACGAGCACAATTCCATCCGAGAATGACGCGTAGAACACACCAGGACGAGATGGGGACCATTTCACAGCGCACACGCTAACGCCGAACGGTACTTCTTCCCACGAAGTGAGACACAAACTCACATCTGAGTGATACAAGCTGAACAAATAGACAATCAATACAATCTATTGCCCAATGTTGCCAAAAAACACAATAACTTACCAAATGCTTCCATCCTCGTACCCCACGAGGAAATAGTCCGCTTCAAAAGGGTGGAAATCAATACAGACGACCCCAGCAGAAGCGTCTCCAGGCTTCAGTCCTTGCTCTCGTTGATATTGCAGTCGAGAAGAAGATACTTTGTCGAAGCGATTACCTCGTACAAGTTGACCTGCACGTGTTCCGACGATAAATCTGCAAAACGAAGCACAGTCAGTTCAAACGAAACCAAACAAAAACTATCCTAACGTACTGGTTTGGATCTCGTGGGAAGAACTTGAAAACCGCAACAACAGGACCGACATAAGCTTCAACTGAAGAGGGGGACAGTGGAAGAGCTCCAGTTTTTCCTCTACCTTTCACAGCCACATTTGGCGTCAGATACTGCTGCTGCAAGTCGATCCGCGTGTTCATGACCATCTTCACGTTTCCTCCGATCTGCACGCACTTGTCTGTAGCCAGCGCTTCATCTGCAGAATCGAATTCAATTAAACTCCAGATGATGAGAACTCCTCGGTCGTCCATAGATCCGAACTGGAACGTCCCTCCCGTGTCCGAATTCCTTTCCACAGCTTCCAAAGCCACAATAGTCGAGTTGTGCTGCTCTGGAGCTCGGTAATTCATGCCGCAAGTGGAATACGCTGGGGTACAGACTGCTTGGCCATCCACCAATACACATGAGGGCTGGTTCATGGACTGCGGACGCAGATCCCACACGTGAATCCCTCCGTCTTCAGCTCCAACGACCACGAAAAGATCTCGAGACGGACTTAAACAGGCAGCAGAAGCTAGACCTTCACTCTTCAGTAGATGCAGAGGACGGTTGGGTAAGTTAATATCCCAGACACAAGAGATTGTCTTGCCCTTGAACATTGCTTCTTCCTGGTCGTCACTAGCCCCATAGCAGGACAACAGTGTACTGGACACGGACGGAGAGAACTGCAATGCCACGAGGTCTCTTCCCTGCAGAATCTGCTCGAGATTTGGCATCGAGTCGACGTTTTTGCTTGGAAACACCACTTTCTTGTCCAGTTTGGAGGTTTTCGCCAACTGATAGCTCTTCTCCTGCTTCTCCTGCGTTTCTCTCTCTATTGCCATGACGTTTTCCACCGCCAGAGTCTCACACACGTACGCAGCGTGCTCCAGGAACTTGAAAAACCTCGACGTAGAGGAAGAAGCTGTTGAATCTCCATTCTCTCCAGTTAAACTGGAATCTGTGTCAATTCCGATATCATCTGGGAAGTGCATGCTCTTATCATGAGCTTCAGGAGCTTTCGTCTGAGTAGCAAGTGTTCTAGCCCCGTCACTGGTTTGAACAAAAGCTTGCTTCACCAACCCCCTTCTTAATCGATTGAGAACTTTATCCTGTTCACTCACTGGGTTCAACTGGAAAAGGGAGAATTTATCCACGTCAAACTTGCGTTTTTCCAGAATCTCCTTGGCTCGTTTGGCTCGTGGATCCAGAGATTGTTTCAATCCAGCAATGGAAGACGCAACAGAAAATTGTCGAACAGGTTCTTCACTTGGTTTCTTGGCTTCAGACGAACTGGGAGGTCTGGAAGACTGTAACTCTCGCGTTTCCGCTTGCATCGCCTGTTGGATCCTTCGTAGCTCCTCTTCATCCGCATTAGTACTAGTACTTTTCCCTCGACTCTTTGCCTTGGCCCCAACTGAAGGAAGAGGCGTGGACTTTGGCTGACTTTCTTCCTGCTCAAAGTCCTCGTCGTAGTTCTCAAACCCTTCGTCGTCATAGTCGTCAGCTTCTTCCTGACACTCCTCCGCATTGGCGTTAAGTGCTTCGATCTGCTGTTTCTGACGAGCTTCACGCTGTCGCTGCTCTTCCAGCCGTTGAGCTTCTTCTAGAGCTTGTTTAGCCACTTCTTCTCGTCTTTTTGTCTCTTCAACCTCCTTAGCACGTTGTTTCTTAGCTTCACGTCTCGCTTGTTTCTCCTTTTCAGCATCTTCTTTCTGTTTAGTTGCAGCAACATCAACAGTTGGGACTGGATCTGGAGCTACTGGACCAGGTGGAGTGGATTCTCTTACTGGAACAGTTGAAGTCCGCTTCTTGGACGGTTTCCGCTTGGTATCGGCGTCTGGTTTAGGTTCTGCTAATGGGATTCGAGGAACGGTAGGAGCTGAAGTAGTTGGAGGTGTAGAAGCAGCAACTGGAGCTTGAACTACAGGTTGAGACGCTGGAGCAGCTACGGAATGTCGAGTAGAACTCTTCTTGCTCGACTTCTTGGCTGGAGCATCGCCCGAAGCAGTCGATCCCTTGGGCTCCGACATCCTAAAACGTGATCTCCTTGTGTCTGTTCGCGAATGGATAAGAGTTTTTGACTGGTAGTTTTGAAAGATTTAAAGGAAAATGAATCAAATGTCCCTAAATAGTTTCAACATCAAATAAAATGACCCTTGGGTGTCGTTCCTACAAGCACTTAAACACTCCAACTCATCACGCGTCAATTTCTGCACCAGTGACGGACGGTCACGGTCCGTAAGCGGCAATCCGTTCTCCATCGCCAAGCATTCATGTGCCTCTGTGTCACTGATGAAAAAGTCGTCTCTTGTCAACTTCCATGAAATATTGGCAAAAGCATCAGGGGTGGCAGGAAAGATGAAGGCCAGCTGGATTCGGTCGATTTTCTCCTTCTTGTTGTGTTTTGATCGCTTCCTTCAAATCGCGTTCTCGTCGATTTCCACAGCGAACACATCAATTTATATGCAGCATATTCTGGAATGAAGAATTTCTGGGAACCGGGTTAAGAACGATCAGAGCGGTCCATAATCTCGCTTTTAGGTCAGGATATTCGCAATATTCATTGTGCGCTTCTTACGAGATTCCAGGTTCCAGCAGCTCCCGTCCGGATTAAGCTGCGCTCGAGACATCACGAATGAAAGATCTTCCTCAGTCTGGAATACAGTTGCGATCGGCTTGACGAAATCCATCCTCTCCACAATCCCAATGATCCGAGATGTAGCCATTTCGATATTGAATTTTAGGTGTGATGGCCCCATGAGTATCTTCCCCACGAGCTTGTCAACTAGCGTCGGATATGGTAGAAGATGAGGGAACACAGCTTCAATTGTGCGTTGGGTAGTCCGAAGACTGTAGCTTCCTGTGGAGCGAATAGTGCACTGGTCATGGTCAGAGTATTGAACAGGATTGACACTGGTTTGGATGAATTCCAGAACGTCGAAGCAGTCATTTAAGCTGATCCAGCGCCGCCGAACATCCTCCCCAGCTCGAAAGTCAAAAGTTCGTGAGATAAAATCCATCTGGACACCCTGCTCGTAGCCATTAGCGAAGATCAAGTGATAGTCGTCCACAAGGCGATAAAACTCTTCGTCGAGAGTTCCTGCTCTGTAATTGGGACTCGGGGATTCCAGTGGCGCGTCAATCAGCCCCAGCATGCAGTTGTCTGCGATCAGCGCTTTGCCCAGCAGTATATCAAGTTTCCGAGGGTTTTTCACCAAACTGGCAAATGCTTCGATGAAATCCACTTCAAACTCGTATTTGCAACATTTGCCTTCCGCATTGAAAGAAAAAATGATCCCAATAGAAGGTTCCACTTCTTGGCCTACTAATTGCGCCACCAAGCACTCCTCCCCTATAATATGAGGGAATACCATCTCAATGGTCCTTCTTAGCACCTGGAAGTGCAATTTCGCACGTGTTTTGATAACCACCGAGTCTTCGGCCACGATGATGTCGTAGGACTTGAGCGTCACCTGAATGAACCGGATAAACGTCGAGTACAGGATAATCTGCTCGGCCATGACGTCAGGCCCACGTAAGCCGTTGCCCACGTCCAACTCTGGGTCCATGACACTGTGCAGAAAGGCCCGTTGGCTCTGATCGTCTATAAGACGGTTGCGTCCAGTTTCCTGGAGGCTCCAGTCCGTACGAAAGACCCGGAGGTACTCCTTGACCACGTGGAAGATAGAGCCTTCAGCAGAGTGGCGATGTAGCAAAGTGCGCGCGCTTAAAAGATCTCGGAGAGTGGTGAGGTCGCGCACTTGTTGCTGTAAGTTCTGCACGTCGAGGGTCAAATTAAAGTCCACGGAGCGTTCTTTTAGCACACTGTGGAAACGTCCCCATCCGCGCGAGTTCTTGACAAGCGTCGGGATTTTCTTCTGCTTCGCTTTAGATTTATCCTTGGGTTTCCCTGGCTTTGTGTCATTGGAAGCGGCAGGGCGTGGAAGGGTGGATAGCTCCGAGTTCAAAACGGATCTACTAGGAATAAGAGAGCTTTAGCTAGCGAAATGGAAACTGGGCGGATGCGATTGGTAGGGACAACAAATAAATTCAGTGATTGGAGGAGGAGTACAACTTACGTCTACTATTGAAAAACTACGAACACCGAAATGGCATTAAATTTGGAAATATTTCGTGAAGGTGATTTTGTCAAAAGCTACAACATATTCCTGGAAATATCACTTAAGGAAATTCTCTCCCTATTGGCTGATTGTTTTTCTCAGTTTGCCATTATAATATCAGCTCCAAAAAGCAACAATGGACCCACCGAAGAAGCCCCAGAAGTCTGTCGACACGCCGTGCTACCCGACGGCCACGGGCCAGCCCGTGCAAGTGGACGCCTACGGCCGTCCAGTAGTCGAGGCTGTGCCTGCCCCACCTGGTAGCTACCCAGCCGCGGCTGTCCAGACGCGCGTGGTGCCCAACAACTCCAACATCCGCCGTGATGGCCAAGGAAATTCTCTGTGCAATAAATGCTCGGCCCCGTACCCACTGCCTGCTGGTTGCACCAGTTGGCGTTGCCGTAACTGTGGAGAGCTCAACAACGCCAGTATTTACGGGAACGAGTGGTGCAACATCCAGTGAGCATTGACAACTTCTTTTCCACGGTTAGGCTAGTTTTAACCGCGTTGGCAATTTCATTTTTTGTTGTTTACACGGTATCTAATCAGTCTTGGCAAAGTGATTTAACTTAAGGCTGAGTGCTGGTGCTACAATCTTCATTTCCCAGCGTAGCAAACCTTGCAGTGTATCTGCGGCATTTCGTTGTGCATCTTCTTCTGTGCAGTAGTCGGTTTTGCCAGCCCATACAACTTGCTGGTATTTTTCACCTGTGGCCGGGTTTTCCACATCGTAAGCTTCAGTCGTAAGAGCCAAATTGGCCCACGCAATTTTTCGGCCAGCTTCGTCTCGCTCGCTTCCAAGACAAGAATGATCAGCGGCGACACTCTGTGTGCCCAACACGTAGCCTGTTCCGGTTAGGATGTTGCCGCTGGAGTCGGAAAATTCCTTGGATGCTTCAACCAAGAAGTGGACAAATACAGATCGGAAAGTGGAAATTTCGCTCGGAGAGTTGACGTCTCTTACGAAAACGTACGCGTTGGGGGTCAACTGCTGCAGAACCTCCAGACGCGAAGTCTCCGCCTTGACCGTCTTGAATTTCGCCAACTGGATGTCATTCGTCCACGTTTTGTGCATAATGTCGATGACATTGAGGGTGAAAAACTTCTTCAAGAAGACAAACTCCATCATGCTGCCTTCAACACGTTGGATGATTTCCCAGCCAAAGGCTTCCATTCGGTGTGTGCGGCTGTCAACAAGACCGGAAGGAGGATACAGTCGGCTCTCGACGTGGTGGATGTCTCTCTTGTTGTCGAGGATAGTTCGAGTTAAATCCCACTCAGTCAGTGCATGAAACCCCAGCTCTTCCTTAGCCTGTGTTTCATCCACAGTGTCCAGCTGTAAACTGCCAGTGTTCTGGGGCTGTTGAGTGGCAGCGAGGCTGCTAGCTTCGAAGTCCACCACGCGTTGGATCTGGAGCGACCACGCTGTCTTTCGCTGGAGCATTGTCTGTAGCTGGAGTTTCTCGGCTCTGAGACGCTTCGCCAGCGCCACCAGGTCCGGGCAGCCTTCGTCATCACTTGTACTGAGTTGCAACACAGCCAATTCGCTGTTTTTCTTGGCAGTTTTAGCCCGACGGGAGAGTTGGGCGTGTTGCTTCTCCAGCTCGACCACTGTAGTCTTCATCCGCAGTAGCTCTTGACGCCGGTGCTGACGGGTTTTGCGCATGCCCTCGCGGTTCCTCGCGCGACGAGCCTCCTGCTCGGACGCAGTCAACTTGCGTCGGTACATCATGGAGAGCGGAAAAGAACGGGAGTGATCGTCACAAGGCAGGCGGGACATGATGCTGGACCACATCATCAAAGATGATCAAGCGACGGGCTATAGATGGCAGTGTCAACAACTGTGGGAGATGGGACGAACAGGCTGGCTCAGCCCGTGACTGCCTGGCAGGCCAGTGCAATTCCATTCAGACTCATTGTGAGTGGAGCAGAAGCTTGAGGCACATGTATGTATGCAGTGTGACGCACATGCGGTAAGCCTCATTTGGCGTCATCGTGATTGTCGTAACAAGCGTGTCAGATGACCATTAGCGACACTCTAGCATGGAGCACACTTCAACCACATGATCTTCGATTGCAAGATATCATACCGTCGCTCACGGTACAATGTTGTTCGGATGGAGACCAGCAAACTAAAATGAAACCCATGCTATCCTTTAGTTGCGAGTTATCAAGGACACTTTCGTAAAATGAGTCACCATGTCGACCATTTTTCATTCGTTACGTAAGTGTGCAATTATCAACATCAATCGACACTTAGGGATGCAAGAGTGAGTGCCGGCGCAACCAGCAGCATCTCCCACCGTAGCATACTCTGCAACGTGTCCGCAGCGTCGCGTTGAGCGTGTTCTTCACTGCAGTAGTCGGTCCTTCCCACCCAGCGAATACGTTGATACGTTTCGCCAGTGCTCTGGTCGACAACGTCGAGCGCCTCAATGGACAGCGAGAGGTTCGCCCAAGCGAGTTTCCCACTCACTTCCGGCTCCGATGGCCGCCGCGGGTAATTCGTACTCACACTTTGCGTGCCCAAGACGTATCCGGTACCGACGAGGTCTTTGTCGTCTGCCGTTGACTCGATGAAGAAGCGCGCGAACACGGACCGGAAGAGTGAAATGTCGCTCGGAGAGCCCACGTCTCGGACGAATACGAGCGCATTCCGGTTGACTTGTTGCAGCATCTGCAGCCGCTGGGTCTCTGCCCTGATCTTCTTGAACTCGTCCAGCTGCATGTGGTTATCCCACGTTCTCTGCATGATCTCGAGCACATTTAATCCAGCAAACGTTTTCGTGAAGACGAACTCCATGACGCTGTTCTCCACGCGTTGCACAACATCCCAGCCGAAAGCTTGCATTCGATGCGTCCGCGTATCGTCTAAAGCGTCAAAGATTGGGGGCTGAAGGAGACGAGTCTCCACGTGGTGTATCTCCCTCTTGTTTTCCAATATCGTCTGCGTAAGGGTCCATTCGTCCAAAGGCTGGAAACCAAGCTCCTCGTGAGCCTGGTCTTCATCAAGTGTGTTGATCTGTACGTTGAGAATACCTGGCACTTGAGGTGTCGGAGTAATCCTGCTCGCCTCGAAATCTAGGATACGCTGTAGCTGGCGTTTCCATGCTGTTTTGTGGTTCAACTGGGTCAGTAGCATCAATTTCTCGGCCCCAAGTTGCTTGGCGACTGCAACTGCTTCAGTGTAATCCAGTCCGCTGTCCGTTATGAGCCTGGTTTCTTGCTTTTTGGTGGACGCGTTCTCGGTTAGGTCTGCGTACTGCTGTTCAAGCTGCTCGACACTGCGTTGCAACTCTTGCACCTCTAGACGCTGGCGCTGGCGGATTTTACGCATGCACTCGCGATTCTTCACGCGGTGGGCCTCGAGCTTATCCGCGCGTGGTTTGCGAGCCATTGCCAATCACTAAATGGCAAACGAGGGAGCCACAACTATGTCGCTGGCGATCACTACTGGAAAGGTGAAAACTGTCAGACAAACGAGATCGTATAGTAACGTATACTGTAAGATAGGCGCTGCGTGGCACTTTCTAAGTGGAAGAAGGACGTCTTGGATACACAGCGATGCAAGCACGCAATGACTTTTGGTTGTAAATTGCAACCACGCGATCAGTGTTGACGGCACTGGGCAAAATCAGTGGTATTACGCTACTGTTTACCATTGATGATTGGAGGAACGTCATCAAAAGAACATAAAGACGTTATTACTTTTCATTTTGTTTTATTTATTTTCTTTCAGTTGTTCTGGTGCGGATAATAAAATTAAAAAAATAATGATATGCATGATTCGTAGCACCCGAGTTTATCTCTTGAGATGGCTCACAAACTTGAAAGTCAGGTAGATGAACACCTGTAGCACCACCCAGAACACTAGCAGACCCACCATGAAGTCGTATTTCTTTCCCGGGCGGAAGTCGTACGTCTTGTCGACGAAAGCTGCTACAGTCATGTTCTTGGTCACATTTTCAGCCGTCACAGTGATGATATCTTGGTTATTTCCCAGCAGAATACCAGCCATCGCAGACAGTGAGTAGCTGGAAGGTATCACGTACTGGAACCACTTGTAACCTGGTTTCATAGCAGTTCGAGGCAGTAAAAAGCCCGAAAAGAGATTAAATAGGCACGAGAGCGCTCCGACCGCCACGTTCGCCACCTTCTCATTCGGCATCAACGCCGACATCCACTGACCCGCATACGTACACACCGATGTGTACAGGTAGAAGATGAACATGAAGAAGAAGAAGTCGCCTGCATTGTGGCTCCATCCTACCAGCCAGTACTCAGTCGTCACGAACAGGATGATCACCACGATGAGGTACGGGACCTCGGCGAACCACAGCGAGAGACTGTAGGGCAACGGTCCGTAGTAGTTCGACATCCGCTCACGGTAGAACACGGCACGCTCGGCACACGTGACCTCCAGCACCGTCATGAGGTTGATCACGCCGATGAAGTCCATACTGTTGTAGATGAGACCGATATGCGAGTTGATCTTCTTGACGTTGCCCGCTGGTAACTGGTAGAACGTCGTGCCGAAGATGATGGCAAACAGCGGGAAGAGGAACATGCGCATGAAGTTGTACTGCGGGTTGCGCCAGTACGTGAGCTGCTGCTTCACCGTAAGCGCATTCAGCTGATTCCAGAATCCCGTGGCGATCGGCTTGTAGTTCAGTGTCGAGTGGCAGATGAAGTGATCTGATACTTGAGCCAACTGGAGTGTTCGCTCGCGGTTTGTCTGGCATAACTCACTCTTTTTGTATTCCTCAGAGTAATCCTTCACGTCACGTCCGATACCGGCGCCGATCACCTCCAACATGTACGTGGCCGGGTTGTACTGTGGGTGGATCTCCGCCGTTCCGGGGATAGAAGCGAAATATTCGAGCATCTTGACTGAGTCAACCCCGAGGTCACCGAAGTACGCCGTGTACCCACCCCTCTGAAGCAGTAAGAGACCGTCGAACAGCTCAAAGATGGAGATACTAGGCTGGTGAATGGTACACAGCACTGTACGACCTGTTCGAGCGATCGACTGTACGCCACGCATCACGATCAGAGCTGAACGAGCGTCGAGACCACTCGTAGGTTCGTCCAGGAACAGAATGCTCGGGTTTGATACGACTTCGACGCCAATTGTAACGCGCTTCTTCTGCTCAACAGACAACCGGCCGACCATTTCCCCTGCGATTGGTGTCAGTTCAAGCAGCTCCAGCGTCTCGTTCACCAGGTTCATGCGCTCCTCTTTCGAAAACGTCGGAGGTAACCGCAGGTTGGCCGAAAACACCAGCGCCTCGTAGATCGAAGCAGCTTCCGAGTGGATGTCCATCTGCTCGCAGTACGCCGTGATACGACTGAAGTTGGCCGGGTTCTTCGGCTCTCCGTTCACGATAATGTCGCCGACGATACGACCTCCCGTCTTGCGACCGGCAATCACATCCATCAGCGTCGTCTTACCGGCACCCGTGGCTCCCATGAGCGCCACCATGCGACCAGGCTCGAAGTGCGCCGTGATGCCACGCAGAAGCTGCTTCTCCTCGCCCGACGGCAGCGTCACAAAGTACTCGACGTG
>LGSM01000376.1:0-32722 GCA_001314345.1 Phytophthora multivora
GATGTATGCCGCTGGTTCCACGATACAGGATCCGAAAAGTTTCCCTCCATCGCTGCTCTCGCAAGCGTTTGGCTTGGGCGTAGTCCTTCGAACGCTTTTCAAGAGCGCGTCTTCTCGACCGGGGCCTTTGTGATGCGCTCACGACGCATCAGCACCGACAACACCTGCGCAAAGATGCAAGTCATCATGAAGCACAACAGCTGCCAAATTAGCCGTCTGGAGAAGACTACCAAACTGCCGACACTGTTAAATTTGCGGACCACACCGAGAACATTTCGTAGCTAGTAGTTCAGTACTATAGTAGTACGATAGTAATATATAGTATAGTAGCGATGAAGGACTGAACAGATTTACTAGTGCATTAGTATTTTCCGTACACGTACTAGTGACTACTGTAGTAGTTCAGTAAAAAAAATCTGTTACTGCCAAACCCTGGTGGTGATACATGGGTGATTCCGCTAGTGGACAATGTGTTCGGACTCGGGAAGTCAACATTTGGGGAAGAATACATTCGGGGATGCCAGTCACTAAAACCTGGCTCGACAATGGTGCGTGAATTCGTGGACACTATATGCAGTTACCACACGATACATATCGTGTTGCATCAAGTTGAGCATCTTGATGAGAACAGTGAATTTCACAAGTACCAAGCGTAAAAAAATTGGTCAACTCCACCCGGAAATTCTTTCGAGGTAGGATGGAAGGGGAACATACAGATGACGACGTTGTATATGCCGTCATACATAACAAAAACAGTTTTGGCCGCCGTGTACCCAGTCAAAGAGCTGCTGAAGAAGGCTGCACCCGCAATCTCCAACATTTCGATCGGCTATCGTGTCATCTTCGAGATGCTTTGCTTGACTCGTTTTCAAGAACTGTTTCAGAAGAAAAGATGCCCCCGAGAGGCACTCCCCGGGTTCTTTACAAGTGAACAACTGTTTGGACAATGTGGCGGAGTACAAGTCCCACTGCGCACTTATTGCATGGCGCAAATAATGACAAATCCGGCAGACAAGTTGCCGTCCCTTGCTACAGCTAGCGCGTACCTGGACCAAGTAGACAGTGTGCTGTCGGAGATTGATAGCTTGTGTGAACATATAAGCCGTGTGAATCTGAAACCGAGTGCGCAATTAGTATCACCGGACATCCTGTTGTCGACAAAGGTGCAACTTACGGGATACGGCGGTACTGATACCGCATGATACGGTACTGGTAGTCGGCCTTGCTGTTGAAAGTTATGGAACAACTGTTACCTCATTGGATGGTGAGCGCTTAAAATTTAACGAATTACTCAAGGAGGAGGGCGGCTTCCTGAACGTTTTCTTGGTATGCGGGACAAATTATGGACCGGATCTACAAAAGCGGCTTAGTGGTGCTAAATCAGTCTTATATACAGAGGAGACGCAGTCGAAGAAAACCGAGGCCGACAAGTGCATCGGTTACCTTTTTTAGGGATCAGTTTCAAAATTGAACTGGGTCTAGTTCCACTTTGAAATAGTCCGATTTGTAAGTAGTTTATGCACAAATTCATATACACTGATCTGGATCTAGTTCCAGATCAATAAAATAGATATCACAAAGCCTGTGAAATATTAAAGTGTTGGGCAGACTTGAAACATGGAAGCGGACTCGGATAGTCCAGCATATCCAAGGAGATAGTCACGGGTCCAATCCCCGTCGCGTCCTCTTTTCACGTATGGTTCGTCGCTCGTCCGTCAGCTGATGTCCGTTTCGTGCACTCATGTGGTAATCATGGTGAGGAACTTCCATAAAGGAGTACCTAGCTACTGATTTTTATTCCACCACACCAAATTGCTATTTTCGGAAAAGTACAAAGCTGACGCTACAAATATATCAAATTCGAAGGGTTAATCCTCGCATCCAGACTTAGCGTTTTCCGAAACTCCCCACCTTCTACTCAAAAGGGCCCCACTAATATAGTAACATTTTCTCTTTCTCTAAATGGACAAGAAGACAAAGAAGAAGCCGACGTTTGGTGTGTCTCCTTTTGAGCTAGAAGAGGGTCGCCTTGGGAAGGCGGCTAACCTCGGCCAAATTCGATCAGACACGCTACTTGAGTCAGCTGACCCCGCGCATGAACTTTTCGGCGTCGCGTACGACAAATTCAGAAACGTTGGCACCGAAACGTTTGACTCACAGAAAGGTTCAAACCAGGGTCAAGTTGCTGGCAAAACAATGTGGGTTTCAGATTCGCGTTCAAAGTAGCTGTATTCGACGGAACAATTCAGGCAACGCCAAGTACGTATGCAAAAAGCTACACGGCCAACAATAGACGGCCAAAACTACGCCAGCTAGTGAGCTTGAATGCCCGTTTTTCATCAACGGTTTTGGCCATGAGGGGGAATGGAAGATTACTCGCGCCAATTTTTGCCTCAAGCATCTCTTGAATGTGGGCTTTATGACCCTTCCGCCTATGAAAAGCTCACTCGAACGCCCTTAACGCGATTTGCGCAACACGGCCTTCAGATTAGCACAGCTACATCGCTAGTCGAACGAGAGATGCTATCGACTTACATTGGCAGTACTGCGGGCATGATAGCTGCTTCAATTCGTTCATGTTTGCTATCTAAAGGAGTTCATGTATCACCAAGTCAGATTTCACGATTGAAACAAGACATTGACGATAAACTTCGTAGAGACAGACTGGAGAGTTTCCAGAAATTGGAGACTTATCTGCGGCATCTAGCCAGCGAAAACCCTTATACGTTGTGGCTGTTCGAAAAGGAACCCAATGGGGTTTTTAAGCGAGCATGCTTGTTCACAAACCTCGGTATTTACATGGCCACTCACGCGAAGAAGCTGTACGGGTTCGATGGGGCACATTTAAAGGGGGGAAATGAACAAGTACAGCGTCTACCTTGTTGCTACAGCTAAAGGTTTCAACAACAACATCATCCCGTTTGGCTTTGCTCTTGTTCCAAAAGAAAATTTCGACCATTGGGTTTGGTTTCTGAACGCGGTTAAAGATGCTTTGGGCGACCCAGTCAAGTCTACTGCTGTCTCGGACCGCCAAAAAGGGTTACTTGCTGCAGTCAAGACGGTGTTTCCGGTCGCAGGGTATCGCTTTTGTCTCTATCACATTTTCACTAACCTCAGCGACGCAAGAATTTCTCTAACGCCTGACGAGCACGGCCTTGTCTGCAAAAATGGCTAAATGTGCCTGTGAGAACGACTTCAACACCTTCCGGTAATTGGTGCGGTGGAGAAACTAGACGTGATACCGCGCGAGTACTGGGTGAAATACAAAATTCTCGAGACATTTAACCCTTTCGCGAACAAGGGAGCATTTTGAACCCAACGAGGGTGTTGCATAAACAGGTGGGCTTGAGCGGACCAAAAGGTAGCAGAATGCTACCTTTGAGTTGAAAGGTTGTGTCAAGGATACCGTGATTTAGTATAGTTGTTTTGTGTTTTGGTACTGCATTTTCATCCAGTTAAACCGCTCAAGGGTAGGGTAATTTACGACAGAATGGCTTGACACCTCTTTAAACTGATCAAACCCTGCTGAATCTGTTGAAGTTTACGAATAAATTACTAATTTTGTTGAAGCTCAGGTTGAAGTCAGCAATCTCGTGCGATCTTGGAAGGTCAGCCAATGATAAAAAAATACTACGTGGACCCAATGGCGGGTGAGCCTCATCCGGCATTGGGTTCACGCTCGCATTCCTTATCTTGCGCTGGAAATGACGCGTCGAAATCAGGACTCTGATCATCCACCTTTGTGGCACCCTGCCCCCGTCCAGGTTGGTTGGATATTGCTTTGCCTCTTCGCATTTTGTTTTACATCTAAGGGCCTGGTTCTCCAAACGTGCGCTCCACGGTTGGGAAGCGCTTCGACGTCTTTTTGTAGAGATTAAACCACGAAATTCCTGCTTTCTTACGCCAATAGTATCTGCGGCTGGAGAGGCGGCGAGCTTCCTTTTTCGTCTCCACCCGTTTCTTGACAGACCGAGAGTCACACGGTAGCTTCTTTCCTTGGTGCCTGCGTAGGCTAGGAGGTGTAGAAACCCATTTCTTACATCGACTGCATGTACGCCAATGAGGCTTGTGAGGTCTTCCGCCCTTGGGCGGTTCCGGTAGGCGAGCATCCGTGCTCTTAGCGTTGCGTAGTTTTGCCATCGCCTCGTCTGCTGGTGGTTACAATTTACCAATTGCAATACCATTTACAAACCGGTTTTACTGTGGGCGTCAGCTTCGTACTTTTCCGAAATAGCAATTTGGTGTGATGGAACAAAAATCAGTGGCTAGGTACTCCTTTATGGAAATTCCTCTAATCCTGGTCTAACCAAACCAGTTGCGAGTGGTGACAGGGCAACAGTAAGGTACACGAGAACGATGTGGGTTAGAAGGTCGCGAGTAGCAGCTTTTGTATTTACATACAATACGGTTACGTTTTGTGGTATTAAACATGTGACGAGTCTCCTACTTCAACATTTGCAGTAAGACAGGTCTTCCACTTCAATGTTCTGCTCTATTACCACCGCTGAATTATATCTTTGTGATGAATTGAACAAAATTCCTACTACGTTGGAAAGGATGTTTTTTCTTTGGCTTTTGTATTAGGCCTCAGGATAAACCCCTGGTAAAAACCTGAGTCTTCAACCTAACTATTACAAGCAAGCTATGCAATTGTAGAGGAAAAAAATCGAATCACGAAAGAGATGTACCTCCCCCACGAAATACACATGCCATAGCGAAATCTCGAGGGGTACGAAGTAGTCACCGCGAGCTGGGGGGCGTGCTCGACCCCGAGCAATATCCTCCAGCAGAGTCACGTAGTAGTGGGCAGGTTTTTCGATGACGACCACGAAATTCGCCAAATTCGGTCGGGACGTGGCAAGAGAGCCATTTAACTCTCGGTTGTATCTTTCCAACGGATTATTCGTTCGGTTGACGATCCGCTTGTCAATGCCACGAACGTTCCACAGACGTGGCGGAATCTGAACTATCCAAGTTCGGTGAAAGTAATTCCAGAATTCGGTCCACTTGCCCTCATTGTAAGCGACATCTTTGTCAGCTAGAACACCCTTGATGCGCTCGACAACGTGATCAATTCCTCGAGGGTCGATCTGGTCGTAGGGAAGCACCGTAAATATGTCTAGCATTTGACGCCACATTGCCACTGAGATTTCTTAGGTCGGGATATACTGCTTCTTCATACGCTTCCACACAGCCTGCTTGAAGTGGAAGAGGCAGCCAACGGTGGTGCACACAGGAAATTGATCACGCGCGGCGTTGATGACAGCTCGCTCGTAATCACACGTGATCGTCCCTGGCCGCATGCTCATTTTGGTGCATATCGGCTGGCCATGTAGAGCGTGCCACCAAGACCATTCCGTTTTGCTAGTCGACAAAATTGTGGCGCATGGCACATAGCACCGCGATCCGTGATCGTATACCATGACCTCAATACACTGGTAAAACGATGCCAGAACACACCGAAACGTCCCGTCCAGAAACAGAGACACATTGTCGTAGGTGAGTAGCGGGATCTGCGCGGGGTGGTCCCACCCAATGATTTGATCTGGCCCTGTTTCCCCCAGGAAAGTGAAGTTGAACTGGAAGAACGTGGAGCCGTCCCTAGCTAGAGAAAGGAGGGGGTACTTAAACTTGTCCGTAGATGGAGCCACCGAACTGATTGTGTTGGGCTCGGTAAACACGAGAGATCACTTGCTCCTTGGAAAGACCTCTTATAATCCTCCCTGGTGCGGTGAACTCTTCTCTGATCATGTCCCAAATTTCCGAGGCTGGGTGTGAAATATGAACCACAGTCAACTTGTCCGTCTCGGCAGCTATCTGACGGCTCACGTCAATCGGTGGCTCCATTGGTGCATCCGGTGTCATCATCTGCGAAGGCTGGGTGGAAGATCTGTCAGATGGCTCATCCGACACGTCAATCAGCGGTTAGATCGACGCACTTGGAGTCATCGACGTAGATACCGTGCCGGACGAGCCATCGGACGAGTCATCCAATATCGTGATGATCTCGGCAGGAGTAGGAATTGGCGCGTCGCACTTGTGAGGAAAGCACGTTTCGCGTGTTTCCCCGTTCACCATCACATCCAGCTTCGCTTGACAGCCAGATCTGCCTCGTCGACGACGATAGTAGCTGCAACGGTATGTCTTCTTAATACTGGATTTGTAGAACTCGATTAGCTAGTAGCCTTCCCACTGAATGGTTGTTATGTACGGAGTTGCTAGGTCGGTCGTGCCTGTTGCACTCATTGGCGCAGAGCACAGAAAGTTTGCGAATGAACGGATGAAGAGCTGTATTACCTTAAATTAAGTCTAATACATTTCTCATCGAACTACTTGTAGATGCAAAGCAGCGCTGGCGCGCTTATCTCCAGTTGTTTTAGCTTTGGTGCTCTACTCCAAAAAGAATTCCACGTGGGCCAAAAGCTGTTCCAGATGGACCATAAATTTACATGTTACAAATAAATATGTCTGCACAAATCGGAATGTGGGGATTATAAATGTCGGGACTATAAATGCCATTTTGTTTTGAACAGGTTCTCTGATCAGGATCTATCGGTTATTTAACCGTTTAATTTCTGATCCCTGATCGAGTTCAAAAATTCGGAAAACGATCCCATCCAAGTGCATCCACGAGGTGATTCTGCTGAACTTGACTACACCACAGTACCGTGCCGAGTTTTTTGAGCTCACACCGAGCCGTGAATGCTAAAGTTTAGGTGACGAGACTGGTGAAGTTAGTGGATTCCCGAGTGCTCGAGGAGAACAAGATGAAGGCAGACAGGCATAATTCAGTCCGTGGAAGTGGATGTCACCTCGTGTTGTTTGCTCTCGGTCAGCGTCAGTGATGCATGTCAAGTTACGGGTCGAAAGTGTTTTGTGGCAGGACAGTCGTTTCTACCCGCGATAAGTACATGTGCGTGGCTTCCCTCGTTTGTAGCGAGGCGGACTCTTATTGTTCCCTTCAATGAAGTCTTCATCGGGATTTCTGACTCATGAAACAGGGATACAGTTGTATGGCTTGGCTAACGTTGCAGCCTGCAACTTGCCAGAATTCAAGAGCTCGAATGTACCTACGTAAAGTTTAGGCAGACTTTCCTCTGACGCATGTACCTTAGGCTAAAGCTCAGACGTCATCCTAGTTTTGGATAACTGTCAAGTTGTGTATGCACTTGCGCGAGACAAACGTGTGTTTTTGTGGCCAAATGGCCGTTTCTAAAGGTTTTCTATTCGCTTATAAAATCTGCAATATCGTCTTCGTCTTTGGTTAGGATGGTGATAGTTTATACACAGTCTTACTTAGGCTACCCGCGAGATGTTGGGTCCATGTGAAGCTAGTGGTGGACGACGTACGCGGACTTCGTCATTTGTAGTGAGACGGGCTCTTACTGGCCCTTTCATAGGTGATTGACTCCGTGCTACGGCTGCTGCGGACGGAAGCCGTAACGCCGCAAGCAAGTCCAAAGGCCGCTGTTCTGACCCACACAGCTCTTGTACAGTACTTTTGGTCGACGTTGGCAGACATGTGAAGTCGGGATACTTTTGCTGAATCACTGCAATGGACTCGTTCTGCTGACGGTCCCGTAGCGTTGTGAGGGTCTTGGCCATCCCCAACGCTAGCACGGACCTGACTGTGCGCTCGCGTACCTGACTCACTGCCAGGTAGAACTCCAGTCCATCGAAAAGCTGGTTCTGTGCTGTGCTGTTAGATGCGACCCCTTCCTTGACCCAATCCTGTTCTTCCTCGTCCGAGGACAAGTCACTTATCTCCTCCTCAGGCGCTTCATGTTCGCTCCAAGTCGCGGATGCTGAGCGTTCCGAGAAGCCCTTGTTGGCGCTGCTGCTTAGCTCTGCGTTCTTCTGATCGGCTCGCATCTGGGTCATCTGTGTCTGGATGGAGCTCGGCAAGTTGTGGTCTGGCTGGTTCACCATGAGCAACGGCAAGCCCGTCAAGTGGTGCAGTGCGTCGAGCACAAATTGCAGAATGGCCTCAGCGGACGTGGCGGGGCTTGGCATGCAGGATCCGCTCGTGGTGGCGACTGGGCCGAGTGTCACAGACGTTTCCACTTGCGGTTTTTCTTGCGAAGAGTCGTACGCGAAAGCGTGCGTGTGCTCGTAGCGCTGCAGGTTTGGGCGCTTCTTGCCGGATCGAGAAATGCCCAGCCGAAAGAGGCAGACGGCACCCAGCAGCAAACCCGGAGCCAACGCGACGAGTAGCGACACCGACGCCATAATGGAAAGTGTTAAACGTCCGACCGCTTCCTTTTCCTTGGAATTCTGGCGAAAGTCCTCTGAGTCCTGAACATGCCAGAGCTGACTCCGTACGACTGGTGTCGTTTCGAGATCGTCGTTTCGGAGAAAGTATCTTTTTTGGGAAAACGACCAGTGACTCGCACTCAGTATACTTTTCAGAAAAAAATGCCAGTATAGTAGTGTAGTCAAATCCAAATTTCGCAAAACGAATGCAAGAGCTCTCGGCGATGTCGATGCCCCTGGCGATCTGGCTGTACGTGCAGTGGGTGCTTGAGACCCACGGGTGGAAGCTGCTAGGTGCTGCGCTGCTTTTCTACGTGGGCAGACAGCGCTACCGCGAGTTCTCAGCGCGACGCCACCATCAACGGACCCTTGCCGCTGCCAACGGTAAGTCGCCGTTCTGGTGTTTCTTCCATGTTACGTTGGGTCCAGCGCAGGCGATAGTGATCAGCACGACCACACGAGCGTTGGTGCTTGGTTGACTGGCGTAGGGTGATTTTTACCAGTGTAGCGCCTTTGATGTACTGGCTCGCCGTTTCGTGTGTATTTTCCTAACCTTGGCGTTGCTCTTATGTCGCTCGCTTTTTGCAGATCCGGCAAGGGTGGCTGTGCTCCAACGAGAAACGGCTCGTGTGCGCCACAAGCAGCAGCAGCTTCAGACCAACGCCAACAAGCACGTCAAAGTGAAGGTGGAGAAGGCAGCGTAGCGTGGCGTAGGTAACGTCACCCTTTGGGTGGCTCATTGAAGTACAACTCGAGACTCGGGGCTGCAAGTCAACGAATACAAGTGTACGCTTTACGAGTGTACGGTAGCAACCTACCAGGTACCAGTGTGGCACATTCACTCCAAACTGGATGAAGCTTAAACTCTGATCTTGACCTTCATGACTTACGATTTCGCGCACAATAATACACAACTCAGCCGACGTATATGTCGTTCCCCAGTTCGTCAGACTGAAAAGCGCAAATACCAGCTCGGTGGACCCAAGCGACATTGCAGAAAATACACAAGAGGAGGCACGTACTGTATTAGTTTGGTTATACAATCCCTTCCACGGAAGCGCTGTTGCTCAACTTGATCAAGCGTAGGACCAAGATCTGCGTGATGCGTCGGCGCGTCAAAGTCTTGTCAACTCACGTGCGAGCTCTGGAGCGATGCTGGAATGCGCTCAGTCCTCATGGCACAAGGTTTGTGCAACACCGCGGCTGCCGAACTCCTGTTGGAAGTTCATGGCGATCTTTTCGTCCAGCCGGTAGTAATCCTCCACCGACTTGTGCGACTTGACGTCTAGGTCCACGATAGCCACCACGCAGTCGAACGCCAAGTCACGGAAGCGCACATGGTGCTCGAACTCCATGAGATGCTGGAAGCGGGGCTTCGTCTTGCTTCGGGGGTCATCACGTCGGCCGGCATCGTCGCCAGGTGAGCGGCGCAAGCACAGCAGCAGTGAGCAGTCTTTCAACGTTGTGGCGACCTGGAACCTCTTCTCAAGCTCCTTGTAGAGATCATGGAACTGTTGGAGACGCATCGTTTCCAACGATTTCACTTCTTGCAGCACGTCCAGCTCCGGCAAGTGGTTCATTGCAATCCGTAGGAAAGCTAATCCACGTGCGAGACTTCCTTCTCGGTCTACATCTTCGTCAGTTGGAGAATCTGAGCTTTGGCGGATTGCTGCTACCAGTTCACCCACTGTGCTACCTGTGTCGAACGAAGATACCTGCAGAAGCTTGTTAGCTTCATCAAACCGCTGCAGTAGCAGTTGAAGATGCCAAATACCATCGACTGAAATGTGGTCCAGCAACTGTATCTGCTTGAGGTCCTCGAGGATGTCCAACTCCTGCAAAACTTGAGTGATCAACTCCACAACTTCGGGCATCAGTTGAGCGTGATCCCTCTCGTGTTCGTACTCCAGATTTTCATCGAAAGAGAGCTCGTTCTCGGCGCCTATCGACTGGCACGAATGGCGGAACCCCATCCGCTTTCGTCGGCAATAAGAGTATCTCGACTGAGCCGCTCCCTTCGGTAAAGCATCCGCATTCAATCCAGTGATGACGTTTACGACCTCGTCTTCTGCCGAGCGTACAAAGACCTTGAAGTTATTCTGCGGCGTCCTCTGCAGTGCTCGAAGGGCATGTCGTTTCCTGGCTGGATCGTGCGAGAACAGATCCAACGGGCAGTACTGACTGATCTCTTCCACCTTGCCAGTGCTCTTCTTGTAGTGTTGATGCATGCAGAACCGACACACGCGCGCCTTGGTAGGGCTAACCAGCGGGCCCTTCGGTTTGAACCCGATCTTAGGCTTCAGCTCCACGCAGATATTGCGGAAGCAGCAGTCAAACACGTTTCCGGCCCGGAACGAACTACTTCGGGAGTGCTTGAGTGTGTGTGGCATACGGACGCGCTGAAGACTGGCAGGTCTACCCAGTGTAGCAGTCAGTGTCTCCTTCAAAGCCGTCTCCTCTTCATCATCATCGTCTTCTTTATCTGATGCACTGCTGACACTGGTACTACTGCAGACGACGTAAGGTTTGCCATCCACAGTCTCTTCATCTTGGTCGTCGTCTGCATCCTCCTCCTCCGTCATGGACTCTCGTCTCTTCAAGTTCAGAGAATCCGTCTCTTCTTCTTCTTCTTTATCTTCGGCCTCTGCCTCCATTTCCAGCAGACTCCTCGTTGACTGGAAGAAAGTCGGCATATTGTCTTCATCTGGAGGTGGCAGTGTAACATCCGGTAGCACCATGACGCACTCCAGTGAGACGTCGATCTGGCTGTGTCGTCTATGGGCTGGTCGGCTCTCGAGCGCCAGTAGTTGCGCGTTCAGCGCCTGTAGGAACCCACGCTCGACGTCTACAAGCTCGGCCACTTGCAAGTACGTATTCTCTCTACGGTTATAGGTCCTTCCGTTGTTGCCGTGCAGCTGCTGCTCCATGTACGGCATGATCTCGTGTGTGGCGTAGTCCAGCACCTGCTTTGGGTGCGGGTAGTGCGGCACGTAGGGCTTGTCACCCGTGGAGTTCCGGCGCTTGGTCTTCTTCTGCTTATCCACAATGTCACACTTCTTGACACGCAGTAGTTTGCCTTTAAACTCCATTGCGATGGCGCTGGAGGCGGCGTCTGCAGTCGGGCGGTGGCGGAACAGCACGTTGGCGCCTCCCTCCGCCACATATTTCCACTCGGAGGCTTCCAGGTCCACGCACAGGCGGCGTAACCCGTCCGAAGTGGGCGCTGGGGACGAAGACGGCGGCTTGAGAAGGAACATGACGCCGAGAAGTCAGGCCGATGGCGTTTTTATAAGTGAAGGCAAGAAACATGCTTGAGACAACTGGCTCAAGGAAATTCATAAGGTCTTTAGGGATGGAAGTTGACGAGGGTAGAGAAGTGCATAAATCAGGGTGGACCTGATATAAAGTGACGATTAGTATGGCCGTTAAAGCGAAGAAAAGGAAGCTTATTTCCTGCAGCTATTTTTGAGGAGAGAAACCATCGCCAGCAGGTTGCGCTCATGTGGCGAAGCGATCTCCCAAGACATGAGCGCGCAAAGGAGCCGAAGGCGAAGAAGAGGGCTTTTTTTCAGATGCAAATGCAATGGCGACAGACAAAAACCGGTCGGTGCTTCATTGGCCGCGATATCATTTTGATCGCGTCGACTGGTCAACGAAAGGCGGAGACACGCGCCATAATTCGCCGTCAGAATGCAGGTACTGTACATGTAGAAAGACTGTTTACAAGCCGCGGTCACCTGCATGGCGGTCGCGTAGAATCATCAGGCGTGAAGGTGTCGCAGCAGCAAACTGCATGTTGTCAAAACCTACGCCCGCGTAAAGTGCGGACATTTACGAAGGGTTACGGTACACCTCCATTTCCGGTGGCAATAGTCAACAATACAAGTTGCATCCATCGGTGGCGTGGTTGTGGCGGCGCCCTTTTGTTCTCCTGATTCGATTTTACTCAGAAAAGGAGGAGCGCTCGAGTATCGAGAAGCACCACCCTGACAGCGGTAGGATTCTCTCAGTAGCTGGCAGCTACTAGCTGCTCGTCTCACCATTGCTACTTCATCACTGATGAATTATCAGAAACTGATAAAATACCTCCCCAGTAAACTGACCGATGCAGGCGCTAGAGGAGGAGAGCAAGCGTGTGCTGAAGAAGCAGCGACTGTGTGCGGCACAGATCGACCGCCAGCTCGACGCGCTACTGACGCACGTGGAGGCCACCAAGCAGCAGCTCGAAGAACGGCAGCAAGGTCTCTTCCGCAAGAAGAACCGTCACTTGGAGACCAGTTCGGCGGGTGAGGGCGAGGAAAGCAGTCCGGACACTTCAACAGCAACACAACCGTCAAGTCTGGCAACCGATGTGGCGAATCAAGCTATATCAGACAATGCAGACTCATCCTGCAATGTGGAAGAGTCGGAAGCTAAACAGGACGACGTCGAAGAGCAGGACAACGAGACCGAATACATTGTCAGAGATTTTATCCGACGTGTGCGTCATCTGAACGTAGAGAAGAACGTGGCAAGCGAGCTCAAGGCCATCCATGTACTGCTGTCCAAGTATTCCAAACAGATCGACAAGGTAAGAATGGGTTTATCTGAAGCGTTTTTGCCTTTTTGGCTGATCGATTGTTGGTTGTAGAACCTCTGCACTGATATTACCAAGGTGTGTGGCACCAATGAGATGGACCAGAAACTTGTTTCTCGTTTAGTTGCTGAGTATCTCTACCAAGACGGACAAGTTGAGGCAGCGGATTCGCTGTGCAAGGTACTGTGAAATTTAGATAAAGGGAAGTGAAATTGAGATTAACGTCTTTTTTGTCTGCCATCAATAGGAAGCAGGGATAGAGCTGCCGCCTGCGTTCCGGGGCTGCTTTATTGAGCTGCACCAGATCTTGAAAGCAATAAAAGAGCATGACATGCAACCTGCACTTGAGTACGTTGTCTTCCATTTGAAATCTATATGTTCCCATGTAATCATTATGCGGTCGATATTCCTGCAGCTGGGCGCGAGAACACCGCAACGAGCTAGGACGGCTGGACATTGACATCGAGTTTGAGTTGGTTCGACTGAAGTACGTGGACATCCTCATGTCCTCGCCGAACATGATGGATGCTGTCAACTTCGCCAACAAAGAGCTCCCCTATTTTCATCAGACACATTCCGAGGGTAAGAATCATCGCGGGTGGACATGGTATTGGTGTTTCTAACTGACTAACGTATTTTCTTGTGTTGTTGCACAGAGGTGGGAGTATTGATGAGTTGTGTTTTATACAAGGGGAAACTCGAGGAATCTCCGTACAAGAATCTCTTCAATGAAGATCGTTGGGATGAAATTTATGACGCCGTCATCCGCGCGTGCTGCCGTCTTCGTCGTGCTCCGTACCGTTCCTACCTTGAAACATGGTACGCATTTTGTTCTCAAGAGAATTGTTTCTGCAAAAACTAACTAGAATTATGAAGTCTATCAGCAGGTGTGTCTGCACTGCCCGCAATGCGGAAGCTTGTTACTGTCATGGACAGCAAGCTAGCTAACTGGAGTAGCATGGAGGAACTGCCTGTAAGTGTTATGGTCTACTGGTAGTATTTTACCGAAGTGCCAATTCATCTCATGTTTTGCAAGCAGGTGGAGATTCCTATTGCAAAAGAGCTTCGTTTCCACAATGTGTTCTCCTGCCCAGTTTCTAAGGAAGAAAGCACACCAGAGAACCCACCGATTTTGCTGAAATGCGGCCACGTGATCTGTCGCTCCTGCGTCAATCGATTCTCCTATAACATGACTCGGTATGTTGTCTCGGCCAATGGAGTCCCTACAATCCTGACACTTTTGTTTCTTGTGGTGGCTGTGTGATTCTCTGCAGGCGATTCAAGTGCCCCACCTGCCCCGTCGAACAAACAGAAAGTGAAACGCGTAAGCTTTACTTCTAAAAGCCTAGTCAAAATTACTTGGATGCACCTGTAGCCTTGCATTCTGCACGCGCCCTGACTTGATCCAAGTTACGTAAGCCGAAAGCGCTTCTCAAATATATCCATCTCCGTAAAGTTGTCCATCTTGGTTGTCTTAGTGCTGGCTGTCTTTTGGGGAACTTGGAAGCGCCTTTCAATATTGAAATCGGTTGTCTTTTCTCTTGCTCGAATTCGCTTGACATTGTACGAAGTTGCAACATCCTCATTTTGTGGAGCACGCGTTCTCTTCTGTTGGCTTTCCTTACGACGGAGAATGGCCACTTGACTCTTCAAACCCTCCATTGCTCGCGTCATGTTGCGCATCTGGAGCTGCAGCGCATCCAAGTCATTTTGCTGGTCAGAAACAAGACAAGTCATTGCGTTGATCACTTTCGTGACATCTTGCTCGTGTCGAGCTTGTTGCTGCTTGTTCTGGTGGAGATCACGGCGGACTACCATGAGCGACTCGTAGTTCTGGGGCGATTGGACTCTCACCAGAGTTCTTTGAGTATGTGACAAGCTTGATGGTGACTCTTGTGCGGACGACTGCGTACAACTGACGAAATGGGGCTGAGACCCACAGCTCAGAAACTCCTGTTTGTGACTGCTGTGTAGCTGTCCCTTTTCATGTGATCTCCAACTAACAAGTGAGAAGGGAGTCGTTTTTAGCGTCGAGTTGCACCTAGGCTCACCCAATACAGTAAAACGATATGTCAGAGACAAAATCTGCAGTATGCTCATCTTGTTCCGCAACATACCATTTGCAGTGAATCCAGTGCCCTCTGCGTAGATCGATACCTCCCACGGCTGCGTCTGTGATTGCCTTCCGTTCGTAGTCGTAGACCTCTATCGACCAGAGCAACGGAGTGCATGTACTGCGTTTCTTACTCATTGTTCTCGTTTCCACTTGCTCTTCAAGCTGCCAATTGCGGAATGGGGAAATCACTGGCCCAAGAGTGATGGTCACTACTTCAACTTCGAGGTTTCACTTCCTCACGACCGTTCACAGAATAAAAAAATGGCAGGGGGAGCGTATGGAGAACTGAGTTTGGCACAGGTGGAGGAAGAGCTGCGCAGTGCAGAGGCTTATTTAACAGCTAGCCAGGTGCCGCCCCCTCCTCCGGTAGCTGCTCCTTATGAAACTAATGAGGGTGAAGTCGGGTCATCCATGGATATAGACTGGCATACACGAAATGTATCGGGACTGGAGCATGGTTCGTACTGTCGTTTGATCATTTGCATTTAGTTGGGTTGAGTCTGATTGTGTGTGTGTGTGGCGCATTCAGATGACTCAAATTTCCGCCGGAAACTGAAGACGCGACCTGTGCTTTCGGTAGGTTGGGTCTGTTTATCTTCAGCAAATCAGTTGTTAACGCCAGCTCAATTTTTTGACAGGAAGAACGCCGACGTGAAATCCTGGCTAAACTGTCGTCAGAGCGCCAAGCCGTTCTTCGTGGGCGTACTGCTGGAGCTATCACGAGTGAGAATGTATCGGAAGAACAACCCTACAGGACACCTGAAGAACGCCATCAACTTGTTCAGAAATTACTCGATGAACGAAAGGAAGTTATCTCGGAGTCTACAGCAATTCATGATGCGTTCTTCGAAAGCTCTCCTGTTAGTCCTACTGATGCTGATCGAGGAGACGAATTGAGTGGGGAGTTTCAACACGAAGCACCAAGCGCAGAGTCGGATGACGAGATTTACTATGCATCGGATATTGTAGATACTCAGCCTTCTGCCGACATTCAACCACGCTCAAGACTTGATTTTATTTTTGAAGGAGAGGAAGCGCAGCAAGTTTCGGGTTCAGTACATTCCTCGGAAGCTTTTCCAACTGAAGCTGATATGGAGTTTTCAGCATTGTTGCCTAACAGCAATACTGGAGTGGATGAACCAGTGCCACCTTCATTGTTTGCAAAGTTACTGGGTCACCAACAGAATGCTTCCATTTTAGTAAGTGAAGGACTCAACCAGAGTTCGTTTGACAAACATCACCACTTTGCTGACGCTGCATGGGAAGCAGCTGGCGGACATCCAGATGAGTCTCCCATGCAATTAGAAAATGCTGCTCATATTGACCATCGTCAATCATCCACGAAGAAACCAGCAACAAGAATTGATTTTCTATCACAACCCCGAAGTCAAACATTTGCTGAGCGCGAGAAACAGCGAATACTGCTTGAGATGGAACAACTTCGCGAATGTACATTTCGTCCAAATGTACAAAAACCTCCCCGATCAATATCGAAACCTAAGCACCTCGTCCATGGCATCCATCCTGGTATGACTGAGTTCCAGTGGTTAACTCTCAGTCCACGTCAAAAGATATTTAGGCAGACAGAAGACGTGAACTGTCAGGAAAACGGTAGCCAAGACGTGATTCAGAGATTGCATTTGGATGGCATATCGCGTTACGACTCACGAGAGCGAGCTCGAGAGGCACTCGAGGCCCAGAAGCTCAAAGAATGTACATTCAAGCCCAAAATTAACCCGACATCCAAGTCACTATTCAGCATGGTGGACTACAAGCCAATTCACCACCGCGTCTCCGATCTACAGCGTGCAAAGGTAAAGCGCGTATCACTTCTGCTTCCAGACCTCATTTTGGTTAATTAGTATTCGTATAATGTGCAGGCAGAATATATCGAGCGCATTCGTGAGCAGCTTGACATCGACGAATGTGGCTCACTACCGTTTACCCCAACTATCAACCCTAAGAGCAGAGAAATCGCAGAGAACAAACTGGCCGAACGAGAGGCGGAGGCTTACAACCAGTATACCGTCCGGAAACCCGAAGTGACTGACAGGCTTGCAGAAGACGCTGATGTGATAGCGGAAAGAAGGCTGGCCACTCAGGAATACGTTGATATGCTGAATGAGCAGCCATTTGCACCAAAAATTAGTGAAGTTTCCAGGAAAATCGTGGAACTCAAGCCTGAATTTCAGATGGATTTCGTTGCGCGTCAAGAATATTTTCAATCGCGCGACCAGGAGAAGATGGAAGCCCTGGAAGGATATTGCGATATGGACTACGCTCGAGGTGAAAAACTCACCTTTAAACCCGATATTGGGAATGCTGAAGGAGTACTAAAGCATTTGCGACCCGACCGGTGCACCGAAAGCAGCCAACAAAAATTGTATCGGCTCACGTATAATGATCAACGAGAAGTTGAGCTGAAGAAACAGCGTCTACGAGAGGAACAAAACGGGAAGTACAGCTTCAAGCCGGAAATTAACCCTGTTTCCAAAGCGCTAGGAAGATCGTCGACGCTTGATGAACTCTCGCACCCTGTTATTGGTCTTCAACAAGACCCCCCCGACTCGAAACGTTTACCGCCTCATGAGCGTACCGATTCATCGACATCAAGAGTTGCATTGCGACAATACTTTGCTAATAAACGCTTTCGATCACGTGTTGCGCTCGAGATGGAGGAGGCGAGCAAAGCTGAATGCACTTTTCATCCAAATCTGATTGCCGCCAAACCTCGTAATGGCAGCGCGAGCACAAGCAAGTTGTACAGCAGAGAACCACGATCAAGAACAAAGCTAGAGTGGCAATCAGAGAATCTTCTTCACCTCATCGAGGCAGAGCGGCAGAAGAAAGCCGAAGACATCGAGGCAAAGCGGAACGCTCAGGAGCTGAAAGAGTTAGAGGAATGTACATTCCAACCAAACTTGCTCAAGCCAAGGCGAAGAGGAAAATTGCCAAGCAAAGGGTCGCCTTCTCCTCCACGTGACAATGGCGCCGAAGAGGTTTGTTCTGTACTTTGAGGCGTTTAAAATGTTGATCTCTCTGTCTTACACTGTGCATTTGCTGGTTCCCCCCACAGAAACCTGTCATTGTTCGTGGGCTTGGTCGCTTTCTTGAGTTAAAAGACCTTGCTCGAAAGCAACAAGCAGAGCAAAAACAGCGAGAACAAAAGGTATTTGCACCGAATTCATCCTACGAGCCCCGCAGCTACACGGTACCGAAGCCCTTCAAGCTGTCTGAGAGCAGCAAAGACTCGATCAGGCGGCGTCTAAAGGTTCGCGAGGAAATGCGAGCAAAAGAGCGCCAGGAGTGCACATTCAAACCGCAGACTGTTTCATCACAGAGCCGACGTGTCCTGCAAACTATGCTGAACAATTGAAGCAGAGGTAGGAATTGGTGGCTAATAAGTTTTGTATTGATTGGTAGAATGACAGCTATATACATGTTGCTGCGTCAAATACTTAGTTAACTGACACATCGAATGACCATTGCTCCTCTGCGAATGCAGGCTGTCGGCACAATGGACAGGTAGTGCTGGTGTTAAACCAGTCGATGACACAGTCTTCGTGGAAAAGGTGCGAGCACGGGAGCTTCACCATTCTATCGTCCACGACTTCATCTTCTTCCTCGTCCGTGTCATAGTCATTTAGGCAAATGCAGCATGTGCGTTCCTTGCAGTCTGAAGTTGTGTCCTGGCCTACTTCGACATCTTCCAGAGCCAACACCGCAGCGGTTTGACGACGGTTGATCTCCTTTTGCTGCGGTGGGATGGCCATGAACTCCTCTAGAACCTTCAGGATCTCGCTGAGATTCGTAAAGGCCCGAGTGTTTCGAGACTGTGTATCGTGCAGGAACACCGAAATGTCCGTGTAGGCATCGAGCATCTTGCGAACGAACTGCTGCAACTTTGTCTGTCGCTCCTTAACGATGGTAACAGTGTCGCAACGCATGTGCTTGCGGGGAAACGTGGGGATTTCTAGCGCCGGCAGCAGTAGCGCAGTTGCGAGGGCGAACTCCTTGCACTGTAGCCGCTCAGTGTCGCTATGGAAATGCAAGTCCCACTTCTCGAAGAGCTTGAGCAGCGTCTGGCGGAAGTAGAAGAACTCCGAGTAGCGTTTGATAAGCGTCCACTCGCCGGCGTCAGCGAAGCGCGCGGTGCTGCGGATCTGCAGCTTGTAGATGGTGAACTTGATAGTCTCGTAGTGCAGCACAGCGGTCAGCGTGTTGGTCTGGATCTCCATCTTGTCCATGTCGTGGTGGCGGGCCTTGAGTAGACGACGTGATGGGCCGTCCAGCTCGTCGATGGACAGCGGTGAACATGTGGGGCTCACGGTGGGGCTAGCGAGAGCGGAAGATCGGGACGGCATCGTTGTGAGGAAATGGTAGCGAGGGTCTTGAGGACGGAGCCACTTGAGACGGAGGCGGCGGATTGAGAAGTGAAGGGAGGCATGGCGGTGCAGCAGGTGACATAGGTGAGCTTCAACCTGTGTATTATGATAAATGCGAATTTTAGATATCTGGTAATTGATCTTTTCCTGGATTAAACAATCTAAACGTTAACTGCGTCTAAAGAATTCTGTATTCAGATGTCTTTAAGAAAGAATAATATAAACTTTAAATGGTAGTGATGGGTTTCTGCGACGAAGAAAAAAGAATCCAACTTGAACTTGTATTGTATAGTCTGCTCAAGTTATATTGTTTTATATCATCAAAATGTATAAAACAGTTTGACTAAAAGTAAGTAAGGCTTAAAATCCTGCGTGCTGATTGGGGTTCTTTTTCTTGGAGATGATGTGTCGGCGCATGGTTATGCAACGCACGATCGTAGGTAGCCAGCCATTTACGAGTCGCGCCATCGGCGAAGCTTTGGGCAATGAGGAATCGACGACACGGCTTCCTGCTGCGTGTGCCCTCTACATCTAGTCCTCATAGATTGGAAACAGTTTGTTTTGTGTGGCTGGTTGCCACTGACAACGTCACGCGGCAACGGTCTCCCGAGCCTGACATACATGTACTGCTCACAGTCAGTGCTGTTCACGTACATGTACACTGATTTCCTGTGAGGGAAACCTGACCGTATAAGTATCCAGAGCCTCTGCGCAGTCTTGATGTGTCCACTGAGCGCATGTTGCATTTGACTGTACAGTACATGTACATGTACCCCACATACAGTTACCGTGATCCAAGCAGCATTTTCAGCGTTAGTGACTTGGGAGGCCGTACTACATGTAGTCAAAGTTGCAGTGCTCCGTTGCGCTTCTTCCCTTACATTAAACTCATTATCCAGTGGTTGACCTCAACTCCCTTTCAGCACCTTACAGCTTCGACTGGCTCAGCTCGAGCTTCGCGATCGTACGCATGTGCACCTCGTCCGGTCCATCGGCAATACGCAGCGTCCGCAGCGCCGCGTACAGATACGACAGGATAAAGTCCTGTCCCACGCCAGCGGCTCCGTGGATCTGAATGGCGCGATCACACACGTCCAGCGCCATGTTGGGCGCCACGATCTTGATCATGGCGATGGCCTGTTGAGCGACCTTGTTACCGCGCTTGTCCATCTGATGCGCAGCCTGCAACGTCAACAGACGCGCGCTGTCCACCTCGCAACGAGACTTGGCAATCTGAGAACACACGAGCGGGTTCTCGGCCAGTAGCTGCTTGAAGGCCGTGCGGGTCTTCGCACGCTGCACCGTCAGCTCCAGACAGCGCTCAGCAGCTCCGATCGCGCGCATGCAGTGGTGGATACGTCCAGGTCCTAGACGAGCCTGAGCGATCTCAAAGCCGCGACCTTCACCGAGCAAAACGTTGCTGAACGGGACACGGACGTCCTTGAAAAGCATCTCCATGTGGCCGTGCGGCGCGTCATCGTAGCCAAAAACTTGCATGGGCTTCACAATCTGCACGCCGGGTGTGTCCATAGGCACGAGAATCATCGACTGCTGCTTGAACACGCTCTCGCTCGCTCGCTCTGCATGCTTGCCCATGAGTACAATGATCTTGCACCGAGGGTCACCCGCTCCAGAGATGTAGAACTTGTGGCCGTTGATCACGTATTCCTGACGCTCTTCGTCACGCACAATGCTCGTTTCGATGTTCGTAGCGTCCGAAGAAGCCACGCGCTTCTCCGTCATTGCAAAGCAAGAGCGGATTTCGCCCTTCAGCAGTGGAACGAGCCACTTGTGCTTCTGCTCCACAGTGCAAAAGCGCGTGAGGATCTCCATGTTTCCAGTGTCAGGAGCGGAGCAGTTGAACACTTCAGGCGCCAGCACAAGAGAGCGGCCCATGACTTCACACATGAGACCGTACTCGAGGTTCGTCAAGTCTCCGCCGTAGTTAACGTCCGGGCCATTTCCATCCAGCGCCGGCACCACACACTCAGGCAAGAAGAGGTTCCAGAGTCCCAACGCCTTGGCTTCGGCCTTCAGTTCTTCGATAATGGGCGGCACGAATTCCCACACACGCCCTTCCTCGCGAGCTTTGGCGATTTGGGCAATGTGCACGTACTCCGCAGGATACACACGGTTCTGGCAGAACTTCAAGAGCTTCTTGTAGATTTCCAAGGCGTGCGGACGGATCGGGAACGGCAAAATGTGCTCCAGCTCAGGATCCGGGTAAATATCGGCCGACGCGTCCATGATGTCGTTAGTCATCGCCAAAAGACGGTCCATTGTCGTCTTGGCACACGCAGCATTAGCTGACGACGCGTTGCCCAGCAGCGCACGGGCGTAAACTCCGTGGCAAATAGCAGCGAAGCGGTAGATGCCCATTCCCATGAAGAAGTTCCACGTCTGCGTGTTGAGCGGGAACCGTCTGGCACGTCTGCAATATCCGAGCAACATTTCGCTCTCGGATGGGATCCCCAGCTTCTTCAACGGGGCATCCGACAGTCCCGGGGTCATAATAGTGTTCGAGTTGTCACTAGGGTTTCTGTAAGCCGAAGCCAACGTCGCCACATCAGCAAAAGGGTTGCCGATGGTACACAGCTCCCAGTCCAAAATGGCCAGCACACGGGGCTCCGTCGGGTGGAAGATCACATTGTCAATACGGAAGTCACCGTGAACGATACTGGCTCCTCCTTCCGCTGTGGCCTTCTCGGCATCGTCAGCGTTCTTCTCCAGCCAATGCTGAAGCTCCTTCATCTTCGGGTTTTCCTTCACTCCAGCCTCAGCAAACACCTTCTGACCCCCTTCCACCTGTCGACTCCAACGAGCCACTACACGGTGGCAGTACTTCTCCGGACGTCCGAAATCCGCCAACCCGATCTTCCTGTAGTCCACTTCGTGCAATTTAACCAGTGCATCCACTGCGGAGCTGTACATGGCGTACCGGTACATCGGTTTAATACCAGGGAGCGACGGGTCTTGGAAGATACGGCCATGCACGTATTCCATGAGGTAGAACGCCGTGCCGATGACCTTCGTGTCCTCACACAGCAGAACGGCACGAGGCACAGGCACTTCCGAGTGCTCCAGAGCTTTCAAAACACGGTACTCGCGCTCCACAGCGTGGGCGGAAGGCAGGATCTTGCCGTGCGGCTTCTTACGCAGCACCCACTTAACACCGGAGCCGGCCATTGTCAGCAGGTACGTGGGGTTCGATTGGCCGTGCTGGAACTGGCGGATGGACGCGATTTCCCCGTGAGAAGCGCCCAGACGCGAGTGGATGTAGGACGTTAAGCTGGGGGCGTCCAGCGCCTGGCGAACGTCTTGCTGCGTCATGAGGCGATCGAGTCTTGCAATAGCGGGACAATTACGAAATGAAGTTGAATAATGCGGTCGTCTGGAATGAGGATGTCTGTGGAAATTGATGTGTCGTGTATGCCTGTGTATAAGTTAATACAGGGTGATGAAGTAAAGAGACATCAATGTATCTACCAAGCTACGGTTTTGTAGAGCCTTTGTCATGGATTTAGGAATATATAAAGTTATGATAGTTGACGGGGTGAAAGCTTGTTGCGTCAACTGTTTCCAGGTCAACTTCAACGTGAAGAGGTTTGCTTACGTCGAATAGCGAGGAGAGAGACCGACGTGATGGACATCAAGTAGAGTCATTTGAACTAACGTTAGATTTGGCATTCTTAGGGGTTGCCAACTACCGGTAGTTTAGTTGAAACTACCGGTAGTTTAGTTGGTCTCGTTGAACTCCTTGTTGAGGGCACCTCCAATGACCAGGTGCATGATCTCGGACGTTCCTTCGTAGATCTCCGTGATACGCGCGTCGCGGTAGTGGCGCTCAGCAGGCATCTCCGACACGTAGCCCATGCCCCCCAGCACCTGAATGGCCTGGTGGGAGCACATGGTTGCAGCCTCCGAGGCCTTGAGCTTCGCCATAGCCGCCAGTTTCGTGAACGGTCTGCCAGCGTCTTTTTCCACTGCAGCCTTCCACGTCAACAGCCGAGCAGCTTCGATCTCTGTGGCCATCGTCGACAGCTTGGTCTGGATAATGGGGTTCTTGGCCAGGGGCACGCCAAACGTCTTGCGGGTCTGCGCGTAGGCGATCGCGCAGTCGTACGAAGCCTGAGCAATGCCCAGAGCCTGCGACGCGATGCCGATACGGCCCGAGTCCAGCGTGATCATTGCGATCTTAAATCCGTCGCCTTCCTTGCCGAGAAGGTTCTCCTGGGGGATCTCAACGTCCTCGAAGATGAGATTGCCAGTGCTTGAGCCGCGGATTCCCAACTTGTCCTCCTTCTTACCCAGTGAGAAGCCAGGAGCATCAGTCGGGACGAGGAAGGCGCTAATGCCCTTGTGCTTCAGTGACTTGTCCGTGGTCGCGAACACGATCGCTTGGTCAGCGTCGTGAGCATTGGTGATCCACGCCTTCGTGCCGTTAAGCACGTATCCCTTGTCCGTGGATCGCGCCGTGGTCGAAGCAGCACCTGCGTCACTGCCGTTGCCTGGTTCGCTCAGTCCGAAGCAGCCGAGCTTCTGTCCACTGGCGTAGGGTGTCAGGTGCTTCTCCTTCTGTTCGGGCGTTCCGAACTTGTCGAGAGGTGCGCAGTACAGCGACTGTAACAAAAAACAAAAATTGTTAGTCTCTCTGTGTATATAAAAACTAAAAAAAATCTACTGACGCACATTGTTCACGGACATAATGACGCCCGTAGTGGCACAACCACGACTGATCTCTTCCATTGCGATAGCGTAGGCCAAGTAGTCAAGGCCTGCACCACCGTACTCGTCGTCAATAGCGACGCCCATGAGCCCCATCTCTCCGATCTCCTTGACCTGTTGGGCCGGGAACTTGTGCTCCTTGTCCAATTCTCCAGCGATAGGCTTCAGGTTCTTGGCTGCATATTGCTGGCACATGTCGCGGAGCATGGCGTGCTCCTCCGGTAGCGTCGATAGAAAGCCGATAGAGCGCGTCTGCGTGCCGCTACAATTCAAAGAGTCGAAAGATACGTTAGAATCAATGTTTTAACCGCAGTTTTGCAGCTTTAAAGGTAAAAAAAAAACGAGGTTATCAGATGCAATGCGTACGTGTGCTTGAACACAGAAGAGGAGGCCATAGCAGCGCGTTGCAGAGGCTTGGAGAACATGGTGGAGCTGGCCTAGAGACTTATTTGTGTGCGGTCGGAGGCGAAAGGTGTGGAATGAGGTAGGGTCGACGTCAGCGGATCAGTTCGTGGAGGTTCTGAAGTTTATAAATTTGATTAGTGTTAGCAGGTTTTCTTCTGTATAAATAATTAGAGGGTAAGTATTGGCTTGATTTTGGTGAGGAAACGACCGTGCTTTGCAATATTGAAGTTAAAATATCAGTATATAGAGGCAATCGTAGATTGAAGGGATGTGCGGATTTATCTTCGGGTCGACTTGAAAATGTTGACGTGTAAATGTACCATTCAAATGGTACGCTGTTGACGTTGAAGTGGAGATACCATTGTTCTACCTGGTAGTTGTACAAATACCTTTTGTGTTGCTCCTACAGTACTACTCGTGGTTTTAGAGTGCTTATAAAATCGTACAGCACGAGTTGTTGTTGGCCCCAATGGTGCACGGGCCGTGCTTGACCTCCCAGACAAGATACTCCACTGCTTCCCGTTGGAACGTCTCGGGGCAGACGTAGTCCCAGCCGCTGTACGCAGCCTGCTCCTGCTCCGACAGCTTGATACCCTTGACAATTGAAATGTCGAAGGAGCCGATATCAGCTTGTGACGCCGCGTTAATCTCATTGTCCGGTACGAACGGTGGCGGCACTTGCATCTGCTCCATCTGCGCCCAGTCGATGGACGAGAAGAAGCGCATCCGTTTGACTTCTTCAGCACCTTTTGCTCCTAGTCGTTTTGTAGGGTCACGAATCAGCAGTTCTACAGACAGAAACAGTGGAGAATGTGAGTATTTTGGTGTAGAGTATAACCACCATACAGCGAAACACCACAGAAACTTACGCTGGATGAGCTCCGCCGCGTCCGCAGAAAAGTATTTGGGGTCGTAGGCAGGAGTAAGTTCAAGCGTCGCCTTGTCGTATGCCTGCTGCTTGTCTTCGTGGAGAGCCTTGGCCTTGGACGTCCGGAAGGGGCATTTGCCATACAGCAGTTCATACACCAAGCACCCATAGCTCCACCAGTCCACCGACTGATTATACACCAGCCGATTGCCACTTTCATCGCGAAGCAGCATCTCTGGGGCCCAGTATCCTCGCGTTCCACATCTTCCAGTCAGTGTCGGAGTCACTTCCACAGCTAAACCCAAGTCTGAAATGCTGCAATTTCCCTTCTCATCCAGCAGAATATTTTCTGGTTTCAGATCCCGATAGACGATGTTTTTATCGTGCAAGTGTTGAATGCCCAGCAGAATTTGTGCAGCCCAGAAACGCACTTGAGTCTCCGAAAATCTTGCGCGGTTGAGATGGAACGAAAGATCGCCGCCAGTCCGAAGATCCAGAACCAGGAACAGCTCCTCGGGGGTCTGGAAAGAGTATTTCAGGCATACAACGAAGGGGGAGGAGATCATTGCTAGGATCTTCCGCTCGGCAAGACACAGCTTCTCCGCGTGTTTCTTCTTGATCATCTTCTTGTTCATCACTTTCATCGCGTAGAGTGAAGCCGAAGTGCGCTTGATGCATCCGTTCACCATACCAAAGCCACCACGTCCAAGGACACGAAGCACCGTAAAATCGTCCTCACTTACCCGTCGCTTCTGCAGGAACAGGAACGCAATCAACCGCTTGTGGAAGGCAGAAGAACGGAAGCCCTTCATGTGAAAATGCTCCAGACTGCACAGGACACAGGCTTCCAGTTCGTCAAACAGTGTCAGTGCACTGATCTTCGACTCCAAACTCACCCGTTTCTTCGTAAGTGAGCTTTCCGAGCGCGTATCCATGCCCAAATCATTGAGTTCACTCGTGGAAACGGTGCTAGCTGTGGGGCTTGCGACTGCGGTGGGACTGCCGTCTCGTACGCAGTTCATTGAATCCCCACGCTCGGATTCAGACTGGTTGCGCTTGAAAACAGCGGTTAACCGCTGCACCACTTCCCCACCAACACCTAGGGGGCTTGCCTCTGTCGACACGGTATTAAATAAGCTGTGTACGTCCGTCCGTGTCACTGAAGACTCGTTCTTGCGCCAAAAAACGATCCCATTCGTCGTCATCGAGGCCACATTCAATTCTTCAAGGCATCCCAGTGACATCCTGGTCGGACTGGGCCTACCCACTGGAGGACTGTGTAAATTGGTGCCAGTTCCTGACGAATAATCCGTTCCTGGTGAAGTCGACCGTGCTGAAGCCGGTGACACCGGCGACGTCTGGTGCAATCGCGTAGCTGGGGACCAGACAGTGACTCCGCTCTCTCTTCTTGTCGTGTTGGGGTCGTTCTCAGGCGTAGCATTGCCGAAGAAGAGATCCCAGATCTCCCTGGCCTTCACAGCTCGTTGCTCGGGCGTCTGCAGCGTGCGATACTTGGTGACTTCGACCAGGAAGTCCAATTTCCTGCTGCCGTGCTGCTCCGCCTCACAGAACCGACGGAAGAAATAGAAACCCAGCGGCATATCCAGCAAATTCTCGAGTCCGAGCCAATCGCTGCCTAGCGCGCGCTCCTGACGGTCCACGAACTGCGTCAACTCGTTAGCCGACGGGTTGTAGAAGGCGGCGCTGGGTCCGCGCTGCGAGTTGGTCACCGCGCCGATATACTGCGCGTCCTGGATGGCATCATGCAGCTCGTCCATGGTTTTAAACTGGGTTTAACCTTTGGCTTAAACGCTGCTATGCGGCCTGGATGGACCGCTGAAAAGTCTTGGAGGCAGCTGCCTGTTGCCTGTGTTGCCCTTAGTGCTTCGTCTCCTTCTGTCTTTTGCACTACTCCGACTGAATTTGGATGTCAAGGGGCTTGGAGCTTGTCCCTAAAATACCTCTTCTGGCCACGTGATGTTGAGGGTCTTCACTTTATATTTTGAGGGCCAGCTGGCTTGGGCACGAACGCTTCCGAAATAGCAGGGCGAGGACGTAGGACGCAGGACAATCACTCTACTTTAGGACAAAGATAGCGTCGACGACGAGGGGCCTCGAGCCCTGGGCTTGCAAAGGGGGAAGTGACTCACTTAGTGAGCGCTCGACCTGCTTCCATTCGAAGGATGCATATTGGCTGCGGGGTCTGTGATGTCAACTGACTGGAAGGCAACATGCCCGTTCTTTGCTCGGCACTTGAACAGCAAATCATAAAGCAAAGACTTCCTGACGTGGTCTGCAATTTCAATATTTAAAGGCAAATGTGCAAATTTGTTTTTATTGTGTACAGGTTTGGACAATTAGGATAACGACGCTAAAGGACGGTCTTAGCGTGAACTTATTGTGTACAGAGGTTTTTGGACGGCACTCGAATGACGACGTTTAGGCTGCAGGGCTGATGGCCTTGGCGTCTACTGTCGACGCACGCGACAACATGCGGGACTTATAGCGCGCGTCCATGAGTTGGCTGGCTGAGCAGGGGATGAGGAAGCTCGGGATGTGTACATCAGCGGCCATGGAGCTGCGACCCGTGCGGCGCCACGATGGCTCGTACACGGGCGGCATCTCAGTGGAGACCACCTCTGCGATCGACGTGGGGTCATCGAGATTGATTGCCGAATAACTGCTGCCGGTGCTGGCTGTGTTATACTTGCGGGCCCTGGCTCGCACTCCAGCGGAGACGGCGCGGGCGGGCTGGCGTGAGTGCTGCATATTACTGTAGCGATTGAGTAGACGTGAGTCCGAGGCTGCTGATTGAGGAATGATCAGCAGCGTGGCTTCAAGCTGATGCACGAATTTCCATCCAAGTTTCGATCGGGGACCGTTCGCTGGAAGCCAGGAACGGCAGAAGCACGCCATGGATTGCCGCAGATTTGTGTTTTGCTCGTTTGGGTCTGGGAATTAAAATAACCTTTTATAACTTATTTTTGGATGTGGAATTGAAATGTGAATGTATTCTTTTAGATGCCTTTGAAGACCTATTAACTAGGAGAATACATTGAAAATGGTTTAGGTGTGTCATCCCAGTATTTTACAACTTGAGGCCAGCTGGACAGTTGGGGCGGGTTATTGATGGCCAGGAACCGGGCTCCGCAGATGAATTCCAGGTACCGGTAACGATGAAGGTCATGGCTGGCAAGGGCGGCACGGAAGCCCGATCTTGTGTGAGGCTCGCCTCGAAAGTGGCCAAGGAAGACTCTGCTGCTATCTTTCGTAAGTCGAACGTCGGAACATGGTCTCGTTTCTGGCGAAGCTCACCGACGGCGGCCCGGCATCAAGAAATCCAAAGACAAGGGGTTTCAACGTACATGTACTTGAATGTACCAGGTAGTTAAAGGTTGACACAGCGTAGGCTACGACTTGTAGTTGACAAAGTAGGTCCGTTAAGATAGGTGCTGTCCCACGAAGTGAAAGGTCAATCGTCAGCGAAAAAGCGCGACCAACTAAAAACGCACTGTTAAAGGCGCTGAATCCGAATCCTATACAGAACATAACGGGCAATCACTGCGACCGAGAACCTAAGCTTCGTTCTCCAGTATGGTAACCAAATGTCGTGCTTGCGTTCTGGTAAACAACTCGTGGTGTTCTTTTTTTAAAATTTGATGCTTGGTTCGCTACACGTACCCTCGCTCCAGTGTCTTCACCTCCACTTCAGTGACGTTGGAGCCGGAAGCGCCGTTACATCGTGGGCCGCTGGGCATTTGCTGACAACCTTCGGCGTGAACCTCTAGCCAGTCCTTCCAGCATGGCGAGCGCCGCCGTGGCGTTCACTGTCGACGCGCTTGCACCACGGAGTGACGCTGTGCTCAGTGTCCGCCTCGAGAGCAAACGCGCAACAGGTAGAGCACCGTGTCCCAGTGTCGATTGGCAACGTAACATCAGCTGTCAACTAACGGAACGAATGTGTTTGTTAGACACGTTAAATGGCAATTGGCAGCGAGTTCGAGAGGAAATTATGACGCTCAAAGACGTTAACATCGTCTCGCAGCTCAATCGAGCGCAATACGGTACGCTTTCAATCAGTATTTTATTCCACTTTCAAGGTTTGACAGGTGTTATTTGTTATCTGCTTGTGTCAGCGTATCGTCTTTCGCTCCGAGCAGCAGCTTCAGATACCCAAGAGCCTGCAGCTTTCCCGTTCTACCTGGAGGTTCCAGCACTACTCAGTCCCAGTTCCAGTGGAGAAGGGGACATGTGCCCACCAGAAATTGGGGCATTTGTACTTTATCCAGATCAATTGCAATGTCCAGCTGAAGAGCAGGCGCCAGTCTCGACAAGTGCGAGTCAAGCTGCTGCAATGTTCAGTGGGACTTTAGCAGCAGCGTTGTTGGTGTATTCGCTGCTGCCGTACGTGAGAGCGAGGAACAGGAAGAGACGCCGTAGTCGCTCAAGGACGCACTCTCAGCCGAACAAGGAGGTATTAAGTTGGGGGAGCGATCCGCTACAAGTTCCTACCACACCAACGACTCCGAATGGAGCTAGTCGGAGGATGTGGGGGAGTCTGGATGACGACGGAATTGAACCTGCGGGAGCGTATCGAGATAGCATTCGAGAGCAGAAAAACCGACGCCAAGAAACCACCGGAAGCGCGGGGTCGGAGACGGGATCGGAGCTCCTACTGGCAAAATTGCCCGACTTTAATGGTGAGAGATACGTTTACTTGTAAACTATGATAATTAATCTGATAATGCTCGTTTCTTGCAGATGAACGAGGTTGGCGCGACTTTTTCGACTCGCAGATTTACCACAACGAGCCCCAAGAGGAGCAGCGTGCAGCAACAAAGACCTTTTCCAGCATTAAAAGCCGAGGAGATGAAGCTCCGAGAGAGAGACTTACTGCACGCAGTAAACTCCGTCAAGCCAAGACCACTGCAACATCACCAAGTGAAAGAACCGATAGATACAGGACAATCAGAGACAGGATCGACCGCGCAGCAATGGAGGCCGCCATGGATGAAGCGCAGACGTTCAACGAGTTCTGGCAGATGTGAAGGAGCGGGTTTGTACATTTTTTTCCAACTTGGGAGGTTAATTCGAGGACGATGGTGCGAATGAAGCATCAAATGTGAGAATTTGCAATGAAGTTTCACCGTGAGAGTGTGGGGGGTTTTGGCCACACGCGGTGCATTACTGTGAAACCCTTTTGGACTTCCTTCCATCGTGTTCGTTGGTAATTTACGGCTTTGGTCAGTTTTAGGCTCCGAAGTCTGATGCGACGTTTTCTGGTCGTATTTGATGCAAGTTCCCAGAACACTGGGATAGCCATTACCCAAGAATAGGCCACATCCTCACATAGATAGCATTCCACCACAACGATGCGTGCGCTTGTTACCAAAAGGGATAACGCTTCTGGCCGTCGTCTAGGTATTGCTTATCGTCCCAAACCTGTTCACTACCAAGCCGTTGACAAGATGACACGAGTTTTCACATGGTTAACATCACTGGCCATTGCAACAATGGGGTTCGCACAAGCGCCGACTGTGGCAATGGCCCCGAGTGTCGGCCAATCGACAAAGTCTCGAGCAAGTCAGCGACAACACAAGCGCGCCAATGTACTCGTTACAATGCAGTCCACGGGTGGAGGTGACCTGTTGACGAAGATAAAAGGGCAGAAATTCAGCTCCCGAGGGCATCGCGTGACTGCACTGAAGGACGGACTGGAAAATATCGCGACTGAGTCCCAACGAGGGGTCAACGAACTGCTAGGGAAGGTGGGTGACTCGTACGCGCGTTCGGAAAGCTTCTGGATCACCAACCAGGTTTACGTGCAACAAGCGACGCCCGATCTCATCAAACAGCTTGAAAAACTACCAGGGGTGCAATCCGTCGAGTACGAAATGATCTTCCCGGCTTCGATGCCAGTTTTGTCGACACAATCCATGTCCAGTTCAACTTCAGCGGCGCAATGGGGTGTGAGCAAGATCAACGCTCCGGACGTCTGGGCTACAGGTAACACCGGGCAGGGAGTCGTTATTGGCTCGATCGACACGGGTGTACGAGGCACTCACGAGGCCTTGTCGAGTAATTACCGACAAAGTTACGGCTGGTACGACCCTGAAACCAAGTCGGGCACTCCATACGATTCAACAGGGCACGGAACACACGTTATGGGCGTTTTAGCAGGACAGTATGGCTTTGGAGTGGCACCAGGCGCGACTTGGATGGCGTGTAAAGGCTGTCGAGCTCAGGGTTGCTATGGATCGGATCTACTGGCATGTTTCCAGTTCATGTTGTGCCCGACGACACCCAGTGGCACCGGTAAAGACTGTTCGAAAGCACCACACATCGTTAACAACAGTTGGGGTGGAGGTCAAGGACTCACGATGTTTGATGGAGTCATTAATGCTTGGCGCGCTGCAGGGATTATCCCCGTTGTAGCTGCTGGAAACACTGGCCCTAATTGCGGCACGATCGCGTCTCCAGGTGATTCGGCGAGTGTTATCACGGTGGGAGCAACCGACATCAACGACGGTCTCGCGTCTTTCAGTAGTAAGGGGCCGACAGTGCGAGGACTACGGAAGCCGGACGTGACAGCCCCGGGTGCTCTGATTCTGTCATCTTGCTGGACGGACGACTCGTCTTACTGCTTCAAGTCTGGGTCGAGTATGGCGACGCCTCACGTGGCAGGTGCAATTGCTCTTTACTTGAGTGCGAACCCGGGGACTTCGTACGACAAGATCAAGGGCTTATTGCAGTCCAGAGCTGTCACCACCACACTTACAACGCCGACTGGATATGCGTGCGGCAACACGCAAGAACGGAAGTTCCCTAACAACCAGTACGGATACGGCCGCGTTGACATTTTCAACACTCTGAGCTAAATCGTGAATGTAGGGGTTTTGCCACTTCAAAGTAGTTGTTTTTACACATAATAACGATTAAATATTAAAAGAGTTCTACCGTTATTTGGGATTAAAAATAAAAGGCAGGTGTTGGAGGCCAGGATTATAATAATGGAAATTGCCATGATTATGGCCATGATTAATCCTGGACTTCAATTTCGTATTTAATAGGATCAGCATTTGGGTAAGATTCGTCGAGGACGTGGAAAGATATATTTGTGTGGTCCATAGGAATCCAGAATTAATCTTGTACTTTGTAAAATACAGTATGTAGTACAGGATTAATCCTGGATGATATGGAAAAACCCTGAAGCTCATTTTCGAAGATGGTATATGTGCGCCAAGAGTCTAAAAGACAATGTCGTAGCGACACCAGGAGCATGTTAACATCCACGGCGACAGAAGGGGTTGTCGGTGTCTCGAACTAAAGGATAATAAAGCCTTAATACTCACATACACTGCTTATTGTTTTTAATGCTACATGTACAAAATATT
>LGSM01000377.1:0-32576 GCA_001314345.1 Phytophthora multivora
TTTAATACTTTAATTCTGTAGCCATCTGTACATACATGATCATGGTGGTACGGTGTACCATGTACACGGGTGACCGTTATAAGCAGAGGAAGTCGGTAACCACATAGAATAAAATAACACATAAATCGAATGGGCCGTCGTCAGCCAGGCCATCGTCAGCGCGGCGCAGGAACCGTCAGTGTGGCCAAGGGGGACGCTGTACGGCAAGGCGTGCTATGCAAGGAATGGCAGCGCACGCCGATGCAGCTGCTGCACGAGTTCTGCCAGTCCAAGAAGCGCCGCAACGCCTTCTACGCCAAGGCCAAGAGCCAGGACCAGACTAAATTCCGCATGCGCTGCGTTCTACCGGACGCTAAAGACAGCGCCAAAGACATGAGCTTCTGCCCTTCAGAGGAGTTTGAGACGCTGGATGAAGCCAAGCATTGCGCCGCTCTACTGGCTCTGAAACATGTGGAGCCGCTACGTCCACACGAGAGGAAGCTGCCGGACCCTTACAGAGACTTGTGGCTGTCTTTAGGCTCGCAGGATGGTCCTGCAGATAAATCAACTGGTCCTAAAGCTAAGAAGGGGAAGAAGCCTAAAACGGAGGAGAAGGAGATTAAATCGGAAGCTAAAAAGGAGAAGGAGATGGATCTCTGGGGTGAAGATAACGAGGAAGAAGAAGTTGTGGAGAAGGAGAAGGTGACAAGACTGACGATGGACAGGAAGTTCGCGTCTCATAAAGAGTTTGAAGCGGCTCAGCTGGCTCGGACGCAGGAGAGGAACAAGAAGCAACGAGCCAGGGAGAACAGGGAGAGAGCGAATTTACCCAAGCAGGTTATGATGAGTGCCCCCTGCAGAGAACTCATTGAAGGAATCTTGAGGAAATTGGGGGATATGCAGAAGAAGAATGTCAAGGGTGAAATCCAGGCTGAGAGCGGAGATTCGGAGCAGAGGAACGTGGACGAGCAGGAATTCCAGAAGAAAGCCACGCAGAGACTGAAAGCGATCGGATTCACTTCTGCTCAAATTGCAGGCGCGCTGCAGAACTGCCCATCTGACTTGGCTGCGGACGGTGAAGACGCACGTATGACTGCTATCTTTGACTGGCTGTGCTTGAACATCCCTGAAGGAGATTTGCCCAAGAAATTCAACCCGGAAGGCACGCAACTTGATGTGGTCTTGACGGCTTCTTCAGCTGAACCTGCGCGGATTACTGTCCTCGTCCAGCGACTGATGAAATTCGGCTACGATCGTCACGATGCTGTTGTGGTGGCGAATGAATTTGTGGAGGAGAATTCCGCGTTGACTGATGAGCATCTGAAGGCTCCATCCTTGGTTACGCTTTTCGCTCTATTAGAGAAGCTCTTCCCACATGTCAAGAAACATTTTAGTTTGGAAGAGATCGACGGGGCAGTTGAGGCTCCGGAGGATGAAGGGGAATTGCTGGATCAACGCCAAGATGAAATCTTCGCTTTAGAAGCAATTTATGACGAGAAGCTGAAGATTAAAACGCTGGAAGACGGATCCAACACCAAGCTGCTTGAATTTGAAGTCAGTGACGTGCTCCGGTTGCACGTATTCCTGCCTGGTGCATCTAGGTATCCGTTCGAGCTACCGCTTCTCGCTCTAACGACGACCCATCCAAAACTTCAGCCGCATTTGCTCGCCGCATGTGGAGAAGCTCTTAAGAGCTGTGTACATTCTATGGGCGAGCCTATGCTCTACGATATCTACGTTGCAGTCGATACGTACTTACAAGACAAAAAGCGGTTGTCGACTAGTCCAGCCAGAATCCAGCTTTTGAAGCAGTCTGCCGTGGTGAAAGACGTTCCAGCGGAAGCTTCTACCTCTGCAAAGGCAGAGAAAAATGGCAAACCTAAGCAGAAAAGGAAGGGTAGTGCTAACCGAAGCAAGAATTCAAACCAGCACCAGCCAAGGCGCGTTGATAAGGAAGCTGTGCGCCGCATGAGCGAGAGACTGCTGGAGTTGCGCAAGGCGAAGGATCAGCAGCATAAATTCAAGCAGATGCTCTCAGCTCGCGCGAAGCTTCCTGCCGGCAAGGAAGAGACCCAAGTGATTAAATGTGTGCAGAACAACCAAGTGGTCCTCATCTGCGGTGCCACAGGCTGTGGTAAGACGACTCAAATTCCGCAGTTCATTCTGGACGAGTACATTAACCGCGGCGCTGGAGGTGAGTGTAACATCATTTGTACTCAACCTCGCCGGATCGCTGCTATTGGTGTGGCAACTCGTGTTGCCCAAGAGCGGTGTGAAGACATTGCTGATGTCGTGGGATACCAGATTCGCATGGACGCCAAGAAATCGTCCAACACACGACTGCTGTTCTGTACCACTGGCGTTCTGCTCCGCCGTTTGCTCAACGATCGGCAGTTGTCAGGCGTCTCTCACGTGATTGTTGATGAAGTCCACGAGCGCAATGTGGATACTGACTTCCTGCTGTCTATTCTTCGAGATTTATTGCCTCAACGTCCGGATCTGCGAGTTATTCTGATGAGTGCAACGATGAACTCGGAGTTGTTCGTGAAATACTTCTCCTCTATCACGAAGACTCTGTGTCCTGTACTGGACATCCCTGGCTTTACGTATCCGGTCGAGTGCAACTTTTTGGAGGAGGTTCTAGATCAGACTCGTTACGAAGTGCCCAAGTACTTGCTGAAGGACAAAAAGTACAAAAAGAAGGATGGAGAAGAGGAAGAGAAGCAGAAACCTCTGTCCGAGATGACAGCGGAGGAGATTGCAGCACGGGTTGACGATTCCAAGATCGATTACGACCTTATTGTTTACTTAGTCCGTCATCTTGTGGATAAGCCCACTTCTGGTGGAGCAATCCTAGTTTTCTTACCAGGTACCGCTGAGATCAAGCGATTGGTTGAGATGCTGACGCATGGTAACGGAGGCCTTTCTTCGAAGCTCTGGGCTCTTCCCCTCCATGGTTCTCTGTCTGGAGCTGACCAGGCAATGGTATTCAAATCTGCTCCACCTGGCAAGACCAAGGTGATCGTGAGCACTAACATCGCTGAAACATCGATCACTATCGACGATATCACGGCTGTGATCGACTCGGGAAAGGTTAAGGAGATGGTATATGATAACCGCGCCCGTCGTTCGCAGCTGCTGGACTGCTGGGCATCTCGTGCAGCGTGTGATCAGCGTAAGGGTCGCGCAGGACGAGTACAAGCCGGCACGTGCTACCGCTTGTTCTCACGGAAGCGCTTCGCAGCTATGGACGCCCAGCTATCTGCTGAGATCCACAGAGTCTCGCTGGAACAACTCTGTTTGCAGATCAAGAAGCTGGAGCTAGGATCGATCAAGGGTTTCCTGTCGAAGGCTATTGAGCCTCCTAATGAGGACGCTATCGATGCTGCGGTCCAGGAATTGGTCGATATTGCAGCATTCCGAACTGTTGCAAAGTCGCCAAAGAATAAACTTCGGGGCACCGAGGATATCCACGATGAAGAGGTGGTACTTACTCCACTTGGTAACCACCTTGCTATGCTACCGCTGGACGCACGAATCGGCAAGTTCTTGGTGTATGGATCAATTTTGCGCTGTATCGAACCGGTGGCTATTATCGCGGCCTGCATTTCCAGCCGCAGCCCATTCCTCATGAGTATGTCGGACCCGGAGATGCGCGCCAAGCAGGACGCACTGAAGAAGGAGCTCGGTGGAAGCTGGAAGAGCGACCATCTGCTGTTGTGGAAGTTGGTCGAAAGGTACGCGCCTCTGCGTGGCCAGAAGATGAAGCGTGGTTTCTGTCGTGACATTGGGCTGTCTTACGATACGATGGAGTCGATCTTGGACCTGAAGCACCAGTATCTGCAGCAACTCGACAACATTGGATTCTACGAGTCTTCCAATGCTGATAACCTGAATGAAAACGCGGATGCGCCGCGCATTATTAAGGCCGCGCTGTGTGCGGGTCTGTACGCAAACGTGGCTCAAGTGGTGTACCCAGAGCAGAAATACTTCCAAGCTGCACATGGTGTGATTGAAGAGGATCATAACGCCAAGAAGATCCGATACTTTGTACGCTCGACAATTGAGGCAGGACAACGTGAGCGAGTGTTCCTGCATCCGTCGTCGTGCAATTTCTCCCAGAACAATTACGACTCCCCGTGGCTCTTGTACACGGAACTGGTCCAGACCTCGAAGATCTTCGTGCGGGAAAGCACCATGGTGAATCCCTACGCGTTGTTGCTCTTTGGAGGTCAACTGGAGGTGATCCACGAGAAGAATCTGTTGACACTGGACGGCTTCATCCGCTTCAATGCTGTTGCTCGTATCGGTGTGTTGATCAAGTCGATTCGCCAGCATCTGGATCGGCTACTGATGGAAAAGATTGCCGACCCGAGTGTTGATATCGCGCAGAGCGAGTTGGTGACTGCAATCAGCCACTTGCTTAAGAGCGAAGGCATGCACACCGACACGTAAGCTGTTCCTTACATTAGATTGAGAGTGAGGCTCCGGTCCCGATTTTCCCGCCTATCGATAATCTATCAATTTTAGGAAGTTCCATAGAAAAATTCCATGCCTTCAAAAATTTCGAGAACGAAGAAATGAGACCAGAGTCGCCACCATTGTTGAGTAGCCCACCAAGCAAGAAGCACAAGGCCGGCGAAGAGAGGAAAGAAACGTTCCTGGTGGAGGAGCTGGAGGAGAAGCCACATTTGCTGCTGATGGACGGTGAAGTGGAGCCAACCTCACATCTGGAGGGGAAGGAGGTAATGGACTTCTTCAGCGTCTTGCGGTTAGCTTTCTTCTGATTCTAAGTAATTGTTGAAGGAATATGCATCAAAGTTCTAATGCAGTTGTTACTAGCTCATGAGGAATTCCAAAGTCAAGCTAATAAAGTCGCGGGTACCTACGCATCTTCATCAGCACGAACTTCACCGGGAAGGCAGCACACAAACTGCGGGATCTTCTTCATTGTGTCGCTGTGGGATTCGTCTCGTAGGTTGTGGAGTCTCTCTTTCACAGCTTTCGAGACAACTTTGGGCTTTTTAAGGATTGCTTCCCGCAGTTGATCGACCGAGTCAATTTTTAGCTTCTTCAGTTTAGCCGTTAGCGGAGCTTTCACCACTTCCACCAAGAGTCTCGAAAAGCCACCCAGAAAATGCTGCACCTTCTGGAAAGCCCGCAAGAGACTTATGTAAACGCTCCGCAAGGTTTTTCTTAACGAACGGAGACGCGAGCTGAGTTGTGACCACTTTGCCTTTCCTCTCTGGGAGTGGAACCCAATGCAGAACTTAATGACAAACAGTGCTAATCAGCCCTCTGCTGATAAAATCCTCAAGCTTTCTTGGGTTCGAGATTGTAACGATTGCACTTTCCAAATCTTTCCGGCAGAAGAGGATGTCGTCGTCCTCGAGTAAAAAGCACTCGCATGCCACACCACCGAAAGTAAAAAAAACTTTCCTCGATAACTTCGCCAGTGATGTGCGATACGTCTCTGTGTGGATTGTAGAGGGCAAGCTTTTTTGCAGCCTCTTGGAGCTCCGGTAATGTCCAGAGAGGCATGTACAGAGTGCAGTGGTCTTTCCGCACTGATCTCGTCCGATCCTCATTTTTGGACTTGTAAAGACGTGTCCAAGCCTAAGTCCTGCTGGGAGGCCCATCGCACAACAGAATCACATTTTCTTCTCTTGATCAGCCTCTTCCAAGAAACCATGATCCTACCTTCGTTGCTGAGCCTTACACCGTCATCATCGCTGTCTTTAAAGCCGATCCAACTTGCCCCCTCTGTAGGCCGCCGCAAGGATCCAAGTATTCTTTCGTTTCATCTCCTCCATCTCCTTCCGAAAGCACTGAAAAAATAACCATAAAAAACAGACTTGCCGATGCCTAAATAGTAGTACACAACATAACTAAGTGAACACAACTCGAAAAACCAGCCACCACAGATTACCAACGTGTAGACGCCCCACCTGCTGTTCCCGTCACGGTCACCAACTTCTCCCCGTCGTCCAACATGTTCTTCACAAATTTGTAGTACTCGTCGTTGACTCATTTCGTCGTTGAACTCGGTAGATTGGAGAATAACGTGATCAGATTCTAAGCCATCTTTCAAATCAAAAGTCAAGAGAAAGAGGGGACAATAATACAACACAGTTCTTAAAATATTAAAATCTTGTTAAATTCAAGTACTACAGTAGATTGCTGAAGTACTACTCTTTGTAGTATTCTGCAGAGTACCGGTATGTATCATAAATATATTGAAATCAATTCAATACGATATTTTGCAAATTGTAATTTCGACACTTCGCAGTATCAATGGCCAAGACGGAGTCGACGCTGGGCTCGCTACTTCTTCCGGAGATGAAGGTGGTCTGTGCTGAGAACGCCCGACAGCTGGAGAAACGCTTCGCCTTCCTCTGGAGCTCAGCGCACCGCCTGCTGCCCACCAACGCTACGCTGGCCAACCACATGATGTACGTGTCGAAAATGCGACAAAGTGTCAATATTCATGCTAATATTTTTGACAGTGCGTCTATGATGCAGCAAGCTCGTTCAAGTCGCGCCCAACTATCCCAACAAGTGTTGGACTTTATCTGTGAGAATTGTGGAGGTCTCTTGGTGCCCAGTGTATCTGCAGACGTGCACGTGGTAGCGCAGTCCCGAAAGTCCCCAGCCAATCGTCGTTTGGCAAGACAACAACGCCGCACGCAGCTTCAGAACGGTAGCACTGCTTCACGCATTGTGCGTGAAGTACTATCGAACTTAGTGGTGAGTTGGCAAGCTGTAGGAGATGCCGGAAGGATACTCATTCATTTTTGACACTGTTTTTGATGCTGTGTTCGAACAGCGAGTGAAATGTCATCGGTGCCAACATGCTAATGACCGACCGGGTGCTTCAGTTGTACACAAGGCCAAGACTAAAAAGCGAGTGCGAGAGGAACAAACCTCTTCGGATGTTCAAGAAGCGAAGAAATTGAAGACTGAAGCATCTGAAAGTGAGGCAAAGGATGCACCTGAGGCTCCAGTTGAACTGAAAACTGCACCTACGAGTGTATTTGCACCGCCTCCAAGTCCACCGAGGAAGCTGCTGGACGGGCCCAAGCGGAAGAAGAAGAAGAAAAAGACGCAGCCGGATGCTGCTGTAGTTGCTGTCAAGAGCAACCTCAGCTCGTTCCTACAAGGACTCAACTCACGCACGTAAAGCAGGTTCTATGCGGATGTTGAAGGCATGTTTGATTGCTTTTTTTACGACTACATGTGTGCTGTTATGATTTTACTTTACATGTGTGACGGTGTTAGCAGGAGCGAAGCGGAGAGCGAATCCAACTTGTTGAGCTGCGTGCGGAAGTCGTCAGTACTGCTTTGCATGCTCCAAGACTGCATGGTTGACGGATATCGAGCAGTTGTTGGTCTTGAGTAGCTCTTGCGAGCGGAGTTGTCTCTGTCAACGTTCTCGTCCTCCTCTTCGAATGTTGCCAGCTTAGGTGACGGACATCTCTCGAGTGTCAACCCTACAGTTTCGAGCTCCTGTTTGATTTCAACATCAACGATTTCGGCTGGTTTTGCAGTGTTACCGGTATCTTCATTGGAGATGGTGTTGCTCTCCGGTTTGGGGTGGACAGATACGCCCATCTCTCGTGTTGGTTGCCGTCGGGAACTGCGAGCTTCGGATGTGCGGTCCTTCGACTCCCTGGCCAGAATTTGATTCCTCTCGGTGGCTTTGAAGATTTTACCAAGGATACTGAACAGTTTCTCTCTTGGCGGGTCTTTCTGCTCCTCCAAGATCTACAAGGACACAAGTTAGCAGCAAGCAAAGCACACGACCGCCAAGTCTACGTACCCGTCGCGTATCTTGGATCGGCATCTGCACCATGACCAATGTGTGGTTTTTCAACAGCCCGTCGTAGAACTGGAAAAAGCCGTCAACTGTGATGCAGTTTCCGTCCCAGAACAGGGCCTGCAGACTCTTATTCTTCGGCAAAACATCACCAAGAACCTGTGCTAAAGCGTCTCCACATTCATTTCCTGTTACGTCCAGCATCTGCAGATATGCGTGTGGTTTGGCAAGCGCATGGACTGCTGCAGTTATGATGTGCGTGCCGAAGACATAAGATCCTTCACATTTCAAGCACAGCTCCTTGAGACGAAGAGGTTTCGCAGTGGACGAATATGCCAGGAAGGAGGAAGATGCAAGTCCGGAATCACTCGTTCCTGACCAGCTGCGCACTGGATTGTCATTACTATCCAAGACACCTCCAAGCAGCAGAGCCAAGGCGTTGGATCCCGCTTGTTCCATCACACTCGGTTCAGATGGAGCAACGCCATCGCTGTAGCATTTCTCGTTCTGCCGCTTCCGTTTGCGGTGTGCCTCGCGTTTGACGAACCCATTTCCCTCCAGACTCAACGAGTCTAACGTCTTACACCCTCGAATTGAATGGAGAAGTAGCAAAGCCTGAAATGACGAAACGAGCTAGTCAGAGCGTAAGAGATACCTTTGATTGGGTCCAAACGCACCGATTTATCGTGAAGACGAGTGTGATCCAGTCTCAGCGAAGTCCGAGTAGTCCAAGGCGACTCATCAAGAAGCTGAGCCAAGACCTCAGCTCGATGCCCACTCAAGTCGTTGTCGCTTAGATCTACCATGCAAGCCCAACTTCTATCAGTATTCGCGAACATTGGGGCCAGGATATTCTGCAGGAAGAGTTTTCGAAGACCGCTGGCACCATGCACAGTTCCTCCATTTCTGCGCGCTGCGGTTTGGGCCACAACAGCAGCTTCAGAGATCACCGAGAGCGTGCCTTCCTTTTGGAGTTGGGAAGGTATCAGTTTGTGGAAATGACGGTAGCGCTTCATCCCACGCAAGAAAATCGTGGCCAATCTTTGAGATTTTCCTAAGATTGACCCGAGGTCTTGACTAGCTTGTGTACGCATCTGGTTGTACGACAAGTCGAGCTGTACGAGGGACGATTCGTGGAGTAATGTGTTCTGTTTGAGTGCTTGGACGAAAATGTTGATGTCAAGCTGCGTCCGTGACACATCAAGTTGCTGCAGGGCGAAGGTTCCGATGATCCAGGAAGCCAAAGATTTCGTACCTTCAAGACCGAGATGGTTCCCTGCGATATTTAACTCCTGTAGCGATGCGGAGAACGCTGTGCTGGTCGTTAAAGCTTCGACGACTCGACAGCACGATACAGTTGACAAGCCGCATCGTTCGAGCTGAAGCAGCTCCAAGCCTTTCGTCAAGAGTTGCAGAATCGTTGCTAGCTCCGTCGCCATTGCTACTGTGAACCGGTTGAAGGAGAAATCCAAGCGACGAAGCCGCATCTTCTTCACTTCGCCTTTATCGTGCTGCATCGTCGATTGCAGAACCACGTGCTGTAATAGCCGCAATGCTCGTACTGATAGCTGCACGTTGGTGAGAGTGAAGCCTTCGATCGTACACAGTGGAGACAGTAAAGCTTGGAAAAGCACCGCCAAGCTTGCTTGGTTCATTGCAAGATCACTGATGATGATGTCGGTGAAGCAACTCGAACGTTCCAGTGTCCGTGCGAGAGCTTGGATCTCCTTCGACTGGAAACACGCCACCGATCTCGAGGAAGAAGGGAAACAAGCATCAACAAGTGATCGAGCGAAGGCGTGGAACGGAGTGGCTGAGTGATCCTGTTGATCGTATCCATCAACACCAGGTGGAAACCCGAGACAGTACTGGAAATCCATGCATCTCGAGGTCGTAGCACATTCTTCCAGGCGAGTTGGCACACTATCGCGAAAGCTAACACCTAGATCATCGCAAAATGCATGATACGCCATCGTCATAGCATCAAAATTTGGGCTGTGGGACGTAGTTTCAGTCCTCTTGTCTTCACACTGGTTCGATGTGGTATCGTTTTCATCCGGAAAGAACTCGTGCCAATGGCAATCAGCTGGAAGTTTCATTGGTGGTGTCTGCTGCTGTGGGAAAGTTAGGCGAAGAGCATGCAGTTGTCGTTGTAGAAGGCGCACAAAGCTTTCCGTGTGTACGCCTGGGTCGAAGTGGAGCGTTACGGGGTCTTCGTTGTGTCCTTTTGATAAAATAACGAGCCGGATGGAGACTGTGGACGAGTTGTCTGGTGTCGTGCTCTTGACATCAGTTCGGAGCGCAATGATCTTCTGCAAGTGCATCAATTGGTATTCGCGACGCGCTGTCAGTGTCTTGCTGAAGGTTTTCTTGTGCTTCAAGACCCACAAACGCAGTGCTGAGATCACCAAGAGCCTTGGACGGAACTTGGATCCTGACTTATGAAGCATGACCCATTTCATAAGCAACGGGGTGTCACTGCGTCCTGCGAAGAGCTTCTCGATTGCTACGGTGTCTTGCAAACTTAACTCAACGTAGCTGAGTCGGTTGATCGGCCATGGCGTTGAGTCAGTGGTCTCCTCGTTTTCACCGCAAGCGACTGGCGTCTTCATGTCCTCACAGTTAGAAAATACAGGTGGCAAGACACACTGCTCGCCGTAATTATAGCGGCAATTGTGGACAGTATGATAACGGATCTATCCCCAGAGCATGCTGACTCTGGTCATTAATCGCATTCGAGCCGCTATGACCAGCCACAACACGATAGCTCCACAGCCTTATCATCAATATTTCAACCCTCGGGCATCAGCGTTGCATCTTGAATAGGAATATTTGGCATCCTGTACGATCCTACAATTTTGCAGATACGCAGTACACACGACAGAATATGGTATCGGTTAGCTATCATCTGTAGCGTACTAGGAGGAACGCTATAGAGAAGATAATACACCATCAGTCCCACAGGTCAGAAGAAGCTGGCGCAAGGAGCATCAGCCCGTGTAAGGGCAAACTCACGATACTCACCGCGAACTTATCGTAGTCTTCTCTCTATTCAGAGACCAGGCTAGTGCAGTAGCAGGCAGACACGGTTCAACACAGAAACTGCATGAAAAACATCAAAGTACAGTACATGTACGTAATACACAACCAGGGACTACTGGCTCACACATACATCGGAACCCCTTCGACTGCACACAACTTCCGCCTGGATAATCCTCTCGCAAAAAAGTACAGTGATTCCTTCGCTCGTTCAAGTACAGCGGGTGACTAACTCCTCTCGATGACCCTCACTGCTCGCTACAGACGCCAGGAGAAGCAACGAAGTGGGCGGCTCGGGTTTCATTTCAGACGGACATTTCGGGGGCCAGGGTGACAGGTTTGCCGATGACGAAGTTTTCAGCTTTGTCCGTGTTTTTCCAGGAGGGTCTGTGTCTTTAGCCATATATTCCTTTTCGTGCAGCGCACCCACATGGCGAATGGAAGTCTGGAGACTGCTCGTTCGACCCGTTGAAAGTTTCTCTCGGAAAAACCAAGATGGGAATTCCTCCAGATTGCGACCGTGTTTACGCTTGAGAGTTTTGAGGCGTTGACGGAGCGCCTCTTTCGACTTCTTACTGCTCTTCATCTTCCGCACGAGTTGGTCCCATGGAATTGGGTGTATCTGGCGTGAGAACTCCCGCGCCAATTGAACAAGCTGTCGATCATCGGCGTCAGTGAAGTCGGACATCGTCGCAAAAGAAACAAACAGCAAAAGTGGGGCGACGCACTGATGTTTCTTGACCACCCTGGTCAATCTCCATCTACTCGTGAGTTACTGGTAACTGTCCTAAGACGTTTGCACCGTTAAACAAAAGTTACCTGGATGGTTTTTGACTAGCTTGTCGTGAAGTAGTTGAAGTTCTTGCATACGCCGAAGTTTCACAACGAAGTAGCCTTCATAACAGAGCATCATAAACGCTTGAACACAGGTGGTTGTTTAATATCAGTTGTCTATGCATTAGTACAGCACAAATCTGCAGCACTGGTGGTTTGAGTCGTGCAGACTGAGGACAGGTACTTATCGCTTATGTGAACAGCGTCTGCCAGATGGAGGGCTTAACCCAGTTGTAGTCGTCACGGTGGACAGCCTGCAGTTAAAATAACAAGACGCATTAGAATAATGGCACGCAAAGAACCTAAAACGAGGCAGGGTTACCTCTTCAGCCTGAGACAGTAGCTTCTGCAAAACAGCACGATGGCGCTCAGAGAGCGTGGGCGGTTCCATCGTCGTTACTGCATTTGATGCACGCTCCTTCTGCTCACGTATCTTCTTTTGCGCGCGCTCAACATCAAAGAGGGACTCAAAGTATTTCAGCTGAGTGTACAATGCACCATCCGGGTACTCGAGAGTGGTTGTTGCCCTGCAACCAGCAGCCGAGCAGATATTTCCGTTTCCACGAAGCGACTGCTTCTGTGTCCGCGTCTTGCATGTGACATCAGAGCAGACTGTCCATGCCTCGTAGTACTTCTTCGTCGCTAGCCGCGTTGCGATGTGAAGGCGGTTGGAGAGTACCGCCTGAAGGTCATCGCCCACGTTTCCGTAAATGCCTTCCTTGTCGAAACCCCAGAAATCCGCCTTACATACTGGGCAGAGCAGTCCGCTTGAAAGCGAGCTGTCCTCCTTGGACGTGCCGAACACGCCAGGGAAAGCGGTGGCAATTTTGCATCGGTCACAAGTGACCTCCAGAGGAACACAATCCTTGAATCGGTCGGTGTCGTTCTGCAGAACACTAGGAATCGCATCGCCACCGTCATTTTCTTCGCCAAAGTGGTTAGCAGAGTGCGAGAACTTTGCCGTGTCAAGACCCAGGCAGTGAGCAAGCTGCGGGCTTGAGGTTCCTTCGATGTGAGCGCACAGACGGTTAACTGGTGGGTGAATCTGGGACTCGAGATACCACTCGACGTCAATGTTAAGCTTGCCATTAGCCCGCTTCACCTCGTCAGGATGGTAGGCGCGGCGGCCACTTCCAGGTTCTTCCTCTTTGCAAAGGACGTACGGGATGTGCGTACCTGCTCCAACCGGCTTACCCATAGCACGCAACGCAAGTGCGACCTGCACGTGGTATTGCTTTGCGCGATCCGGGTATTGTTCGGGCTGCTTGTTCAAGCTCTTCGTGATGACATACTGCTCAATCGGCTCCTTTCCTGACCGCATACGTTCTGCCACTTGCTCTAAATGTTCGTGAATGCTTTCCACAACGTCATCACGAGAATTTCCAGACAGAATGAAGTCCAAAACTTCATTGCCCACAGCCTTCGAGATGACACACCAATCACGACGCACCATATCAAGACCCTTCACCTCCTTGTCGAAGGAGGGCTCGCTGTTCGGTCGCTCTTTGAGCACCAGAGCAGCGTACTTCTTCTTGTTCAGGAGCAGAATGCGCTTGAAAATATAATCCACCTCGAGCTCCAACAACCTGAAGTGCTTGTTACATTGGGCTTGAATTTCACGACCAATGCGCTTAGCCTCGTCAAGGGTTTCAGTGCGCGAATCCACCATGATAGAATCTGTATCACCGTAAATAACATCGTAGCCGCACTCTTGCTCAGCCACCTCCTTGGCACGCTGTAGTGTCTGTCGACCAGTGGATGTAATCAAAGCAGCGATCGGTTTTGCGTAAAAGCGTGAAAAACGGAAACCCAAGCAACCATACATCGAGTTGGCCGTCAGCTTGATGGCCTTCTGACGAATATCGAGCATGACAGCTTTCTCGACGTTGCCCTCCTTCTGCTCGATCTTCAGTTGTTGCTTCACTTGCTTACGCGACTCCAGCAGGCGCTTGATCACAGCAGGGAGAATGCCAGGTTCGCTTGCACTACTCGGGAGAGCTGGGATCTCCGAGTCCGCACTCGTATCAGCCTGGTCAAGGTTTTGGTCCACATCTTCATCGTCGACAACATCGTCGTTCTCAGGCTGGGGCATCGGCTTAGATTTCTTTTTCTTCTTAGAAGGCACTCCAGGCACGTCCTCATTCAGCTGGCGCTCTACGGTGGTGAAGCAAATATTGTATTCCTACATAGTTAAAACAACAAACCGGGTTAGTTTTGATGAGATGCAAGTGAGATAAAACAGCAGACGTACCCGAATAATGGACGGGTACAAACTCATGAAATCCAGCAGCACCACGAAGTTGTCGTAGAGACCCTTCTTTGGTGCAAACACCATACCACCAGCGTAGGAGGCTTCTCGTCTCTTGTTTGACTTGTCAGCCTCGGTTCTCGTCTTGAATTTCTCTGGAACGATGAATTTGTTCTTCGACCGGCTGAACTCGTGTAGAAGCAAGTACTCAATTCGCTCTGCACGTTTGTTTGCTTCCAATGTGCGCGTCCACAAATAACCACACAAATTGGCAAGCTGCTTCGACAGCGGCAGAATTTCAAGCTTGTGCATCAGGTGTAGCACAAACATAGCATCGTCTAGCGTGTGGCGAAGAAATTTCACAAAATTATCGGGGCCACCGAGGAGAATTTGAGGGATCTCGGTCATCTCGACATCAAGTCGTTGTTTGTGCAGAAGACGCTCCACCAGGTACGACAACGTGTAGTTGTTCTGGGAAGGCAGAAGCTCCTTTGACGACACGTAAGTATCGCAAAATAATCGGCCGTTAACCATGTCGTCCATCCTGTACTCATTCCAGCCTTCGCCCATATTCATCGGATTTAGGCGACCACGACGAAGGCGAGTGAGTTTTGACCACAAACCACCAAGGTGGAAATTATCGATACGCGAAATGAGCAGTTCCAACGCGTATTTGTGCAAATTGTGTCCAACAATGACGTCGGGGTCTTCTCGCTGGACACGCGTGAGGAAGTAACTCAGCATTACACGCTCGTTGATCTCCACGTGAAGGCACTCGCTGTTAATTCCTAGAGCGCCATTATCCATTTTCATGCCAAAGCGATCATCTCTCTGAACTGCCTCAGCGTACGACTGGGGAAATCCATTGTTTTCGTCGAGTGGGCGAATAGCAGTAAAGTGAGACAACGTGTGTTTCGCACCCTTCGTGCCCTTGCCAGCACCCTCGGAGCTGATTCCGGTCTCTGTAATCGCAGAAAGCGCAACGACCTCGTGTTTACCGGTGTTGGGGTTGCAAACACTCTTGAGACTAAGGCTCATCACAGTCAGAGGAGGTGGCGACATGCCACCGGCGATTGGCGTCACGTTTTTTGGGTCGAAAGCCTCAAACTCCATTTTGCAAAAGCTGACACCCTCGGTGCATTTGCGGACACCCTTAATCTCAACCCAACAAGGTCCCAAAAGTCGGCGAGTAAGCAAAAAGTTTTCCAGTGGACGGGTAAATGCTCCACAAATCCGAGTGAACGTCTTTCCACCACGCGAGCAGAAATCTGACGGCGGCGCGGGGTATCTGGCAGGGTATTTCACCTTCAGAAACATGTTCTTGCCACGTGGAATGTTGGCTTCTTCGAAAGCATAATTGCGCTCCACAAGTTTGGTCTTGAACACCTCTTGGTCACGTCTGTTCGTAATGCAGGAAGGGATCAGCACGTTGTGGATCTCCTCGTGCATCTGCATCCACGCCTCCTGCTGCTCAGCCTTGCTTAACTCAATTAAGGGCGTGCCCTTCGGAACCAGATACATGTATCTCTGCAGATTATTCACAACCACACAGCAACTTCTGAAAGTGGGTGGCTCGTTCGAGCCTTCCGGACTCGAGATCTTCATCTTACCGATCAGATAGATCTTGCCCGGGCGTTCTCGCACTTCAACCGCATCCATCCAGTACATCTGGATCGAGTCTGCAGCGCTGGGCGGTACTTCTGGTTCTGCATCATCAGCAGAAGCGTCTGCCATGGTGACGTTCGCATCATTTCCAGCCACCTGCCACCATTCCGCTACTTCATTCGATGGCACAGAGCTCATCGTGATATCTTCCGGCTGGTGCTTCTGCTCAACAGGAGCAGACAGAGCTCTGGCTGTAGGTGCTGACGTTTGCAGACGCTGTTCACGGGCTTTGCGCAGCATCATCTCTCGCTTACTCATAACAGGCTCCGCCTTCACTTCCTCTTTCTCTATAACATCTTCGTCACCGTTCGTCTCACTTTTCGTCTCAATCTCGTCTGCACTCGTCTCCTGCATCGGTTCATCTGTTTCAGGCTCGTATGCATTGTCGTCAAACTCTACAGTCTCTTCTTCGTGCTGCTCTTCCTTCGCCTTGCTCGTAAACGACGAACTGCTAGCTGTAAACGGCTTCTTGGCACTAAATCCCGATGTTCCACTCGAGAACGTCGAAGATCCCGACGAATACGACATGGGACGAACATAACCCGACCGAGACTCGGTTGGATTACTGGTCAGGTCGTCCAGCATACTATCCAGATCAATATCTCTCTTCGCGCTAGCTCTCTTGACTCCTCCAGGAGCTGCACCATTGCCTTTCTTAGCAGAGAAGAACATGTTGGTGATCTTCTGGCCTTCTCCTCCTCCAAGTTTAGCTCTCTGCATCTTTTTGGCTCTGCGTACGTAGGAAGAAGACAGCGCTCCGGCACTACGTTTCTTGCCTGTAGGGTCCTCTTCGTCTCTCGTGGACGCGCCTCCGTCCTCAGGGTCCGACTCGAAGAACTGTTCCTCGCCATCATCGTAGTAGCCCATCTCTCCATCATCATTTTCCACAAAGGGCAGGCCCTGACGACGCTGACGCACCAGATCTTCGTATTCTTGCTCCGTTACAGCCTTGTAGATGCTCTCTTCTTGCGGCTTGTACTGCGCCAAACGACTTGAGCTCGTATCTTCTACAGCATCAGCACCATCGCGCATACGCTTTATCTCCTCCAGAGCCTGCTTGCGGCTCGAGCTGCTGCGGCGAGAGCCTGCGCCTGCCCGACGTGAGCTCATGGTCCTTAGCTTGCCGTCTCCCAATGCGGAATGGTGGTCCATCCGCGCCAAAAACGGAAATCTTTTGAGATCACATACCCTACTTAATATGTTGTCATCGGGTTGAACAGGTAATTAGATTGACTCAACAGTGAGACGTAATTTAGTATAAATACACATATTTTTATAATTTAATTATTTTAGCCAATGGCATGGGTAGCTTTTCCCGCCATTTCGGCAGATATTGTCTGAGGAGCTCAAGATGGCGTCGGCAATGGCTACGAAGCGGCTTCGTAAGGAGTACCTCGCGCTGCAGAGAAGTCCGGTGGAGAATATCCGCGCCGCACCATTAGAGAAGAACATCTTGGAGTGGCACTACGTGATCACCGGGACGGAAGGCACGCCCTATGAGGGCGGATTTTACCATGGCAAACTGAAATTTCCGCCGGAATATCCCATGAAGCCCCCGTCAGTGATCATGTGCACGCCCAATGGCCGCTTTGAGATCAACCGCCGCATCTGTTTGAGTATGTCGGACTTTCACCCGGAGACGTGGAACCCTCTGTGGTCGGTGGGCTCTATCCTCACGGGACTCTACTCGTTCATGGTCCGTTGGGGTTTAACGGTCGCCGTCGAGGATATATCATGGAGTTCTCTTATAGTTTATTGATGTTATTATTGCTGCAGTTGGAAGACAAGATCACGACGGGCAGCATCACGACAACGGATGAAGATGTAGGCACCAGTAGATTCCATTGCGAGGGGGTTAATGGGCTCTGACTGTGCCTTTGATGCTACGTCTGTTAGAAACGAACGTATGCAGCCATTTCGCTCGACTACAATTGCAAGGACAAGAACTTCCGGACGTTGTTTATCGACTTGGTGGAACTGAGTCGCCAGAAGGAGAAGGCGCGTGCTGCAGCCAGTGTCGCCTCAGGCGCGGTCGAAGTCATCGAACTGGACTAAACCGTGTCTGTCACAATCAGAACCTGCTAACTCTTTGCGTTCGGGTACATTCATGTAGTTTCTTTTCAGTATCCAACCTCCCCATAGTTTTATGACGCAGTTAGCCGTAGGGTTAAAATGCACATAAGCTTCGTCTTCATGGTATGTATCCATCGTACGATACGCCAGCATCATTCCATCACATTATTCTTCTTCAAACTATACATATAATTGTACACGTGTTTGAATCGCCTTCAGTGTCGAAGTGACGCAAGATGGCGTCCGTAATGGCGACGAAGCGTCTACGGAAGGAGTATCTGGCCATGCAGCGCAAGCCTGTAGACTACATCCAAGCGATTCCGCTGGAGACCAACATCCTGGAGTGGCACTACGTGATCACAGGCACCAAAGGAACGCCCTACGAAGGAGGGTTCTACCATGGCAAGCTGAAGTTCCCACCCGAGTATCCTATGAAGCCTCCGTCGGTAATGATGTTAACGCCCAATGGCCGCTTCAAGACGAACCAGCGTCTGTGTCTAAGTATGTCGGATTTCCACCCGGAGACGTGGAACCCCATGTGGTCTGTCAGCTCCATCCTCACAGGGCTGTACTCCTTCATGGTAAGGAAATGTCAATACGTACGATATATCTGGGCGGTATAACTAACGAGGGAGGTGGTGCATATTTTTCTGGAGCTGGAGACCCAAGCAACATTGGGGAGTATTAGTACTACGGATGCACAGAAAAGGAAGTACGCGGCGGCGTCGTTGGAGACCAATTGCCTCAATGCGACGTTCAGGAAACTGTTCCCTGACTTGGTAGGGCTGCAGGAAGAGAGGGAGAAGGATCAGGAGTTGCTGCGGCAAATGTTACCGGAAGGAGCAATGGCGGCGTCTTCTGCTACTAGTACGAAGGGTGCAGCGACCGAGAACGCGATAGAAGACTGGTCCACGACAGTGTATCTCATTGGAAGTGTGCTCGTAGTGGCCACTTTCACAGCGTACTGGATGTCGTAAGAAAGCAGAATAGGAGATCTTTGAAGGAACAGACAAGCAGAGAATACGGTAATGAATGGGGAATTGCATTGACGAGCAGTAGAGTCTATTGTCAGGTACAGTAGTGCTGGGTTTAAGTCGAGTTATCGAAGATATTGCGCTTGTGCCACTAGTGGAGACTTTACGGACGGAGTGAACGGCGGTGGGATGAACGTAGCAGGTGTAGTAGTACCGGACGGCCACATCGTTTCAAGCGTATGGAATATCTTCTTGGAAGTTGCACGCATTTCCAGAGCGTTGACGATGAAGCGAGCGGCTTTGTCCTTCATTTCACTGTCCAGCGTTCCCACTACAGCCTGCACGCTCGGTGCTTCCCCTTTTTGTCGACTCTTTTTGCTCGCTGCCAGGGCTACGGCATCGCTGGTTGCCTTGACTTCTTCGTAGTTATAAACGTTAATAACGTGTTGGCTGACGTTCCAGAGATCATAGAGTGTACGTTGGCCGAGTAAGTGCACAAGAGTGCAGCCAGCGAACTGCACGCCATCCCCAAACATACAGCGTAGTGATAATGCAGCCTCATCCTCTGTAGAATTGTCCGTTCGAGGACTATTGCAACTGAGAAACTCGAGCGCACACCATACGTGGTAGAAGCTTGAAGCGTTCGGCATCTTTTCGGGCTGGGAATCTGGCGCAGCCTCCCATTCGCTCGCAATTCCTGAGTCTTCGAGCATTGAATAGATGTGTTCAAGTGCACACCTGAATAAGTGTGGATGCTGCTCACTTGAATCGTCAGGACAATCCGGTTGTTGTGCCGATTTCCACTGAATTGCTTTGGATTTCTAAAGAATATAGCAGAGCAACATCAGCTAAGAGCTGAAAACACCAGGACGTGCAACAACTACTTACGAGAACGTCTCCAAGAAGTAACAAAAAGGTTAGTGAGTTGCCGATTTCTCGAAAGCAATGGAATATCTGGGCTTCAAGCTCGTCCGAGTCAAGAAGGTGTTTGTACTTGCCCTCAAAGTACCCATAACACCCTGAAAGTGCCAGTGCGAGACAGCAAAACACCATGTCAGTATGTTAGCATCATACAGGAAAAGGCAACGAACACGAACCTTCAGATCGGTACATGAATCGAGGTAGGCGAAACGGCGGTATAGTGGAGCCCAACGCTGGGATACACAGTGCTAACACGTCTTCGATCTATTTTGTGCACAGCCATGATTTAGAGCACAGAAAACTGAGTTCCATCCACTCAATACACACCTTTGTGACAGCGAAATTGATGCAGCCATTTGCCACTTCTAAAAGTTCTCGCTTGGAAAGAAGTTCGCACAGTGCCTCGACGTGTGGCTCCCTGAACGGCAAGATATAAAATCCGGCCACAGTTAGCAATTCTTCTCAAAACTTTTATTGTAGAAAGTTTGCTCACCCAAACCAAGTACGATGGGTGCTGGTAATGGCTTTCTCGAGAGCTGCGTATTTAGCAGCTTTGGCTGCAACTGAGTTGCCGATCTTGCTTCGAAGAATGTTTCCCCTGAATAACCGATGTTTTTTTGCTTTCCTCAAACACTCTTCATGCGCAAATTGATCCCCAATAGCCATCGTTAAAGCGTCGTGAAGTTGCATTCGAAAGAAACGTTTCTCATCATATTTGAGGCCGAAGTGCTGGCAGAGATCCGTTAGAATCGTTTGAGATATCTGTTCATGCACTCGAGACCTGACAGCAATATCCACAGAGGTCGAGTGTTCAATCAGACACTCCGCAGCTTCGTCGTTTGTTTCGCTCAGTATAGTATCAAATTCTTCGAGTCCGAGGACCGATAATGATGCATGTGTCATTTCGAGAACGCGCAGCATGTCTAGCATGGCGACGTAGCATGTAGCGTCGCTGCACTCGAACTTTGTGAACCAACCTTCCAGATCTTTCCCTACCAACGTGTCCACACGTTGACCGAGTTGAAATGTGAGATCATAGCTCCGTCCAAAAACATTGATATGTTTCCGGGTCAAAATCCACTTGTACTTCGAGTTTTCGCCAGAATCAACAGAAATACTTGGGTAAGTCTTAACAGTAGGACCACTTTTGCTGGACAAGCTGCTAGTTTGTAAATCTCCACCATGAGTCCACTTTCGACGCACGTGGTTTGCTGCTAAGGTTTTGTAATGGAGATACACTCGTTCAGCAAGAAGAAAGGCGAAATGATCGAAACACAATCTGCCTTCTGCCTCGGTTTCATCATAAAGATGTTGCTGCTGAAGTTCGTAGAGAGAAGTGTTCCCGGCGTCATTGTAAGAATCCAATACTGCGAGAACTGACTCCACGTGCGAATTATGGCCATCCAAACAGTGATCAACCAGCAACCATGGAAGCGAAGTCTCGGCAGGAATTTGGACAGACTTTACCAGCTCAACATACAACTCACGAAACCAGAGACTGGAAAAGTCTCTCAGTTCATTGAGAGTAGCACTTAGATTCAACAGCACTGCGAAGGCCCCAGCTTTGTAGTAAAATTCTTGCAGTATATCGGCATCTGAACTAATCATAAGTCAAATCAAGAAGCATCAGAGTTGCTGGAAAATATGTTTAGTAGAACCTCATCCCTCAGGCATATTACCTGTCCAAATCCTTTTTGAACGAAAAGAGCGCAGATGGCGTCGAGGATTTGGTATTCAGATCGCCCATCGATCGTTTTGCAAACATTGAGTCGATTGCAGTACGAAGCATCTGAATCTGACACAATGGGGCACTTGCCGTTCTGTCGGGGATCTGCGAGAATTTACGCTCTTTACGCTTTTTCTTGAAATCACTCGTTAGTAGGTCGCTATCAACCCAATCTCCACACTGTCATGAATGCCACCAAACAACACTGGTAAGAACCTCAAAATCACACATCAAAAATTACCTCAACTAAACTGTACCATAGCACGAATATCGTGAAGCAGTTTCGTGCACCCCAGCTTGCGCTTATCAGCTCGATGTAGTATTGGAAGGAGGGTGTGTTGAACGAACACTTGAATCTGCCGATATATCGTACGGCGCACGCAAATTTCAAGTTTGGTCTGGGACTCCCACAATATCTGCACAACCGATTTTACACTGTAGATAAGGTTCGCCATTGCTTGCCACTCTTCATCCGAGTAGTTGTACTTCGTAACTCGCTCATACTCCTGGAAAGGACTGCCAAGTTGCATTCCCGTCTCACGTAGCAACTCGTTCGTTTTTGGGTTCTGTTACGATAATCATTGCATCGTCATCTCCTGCAGTTAGCATTCCATTTCGAAGTGACTTACCTGATATTTCCAAGCCAAAAACAGTAAAAAGCTGCTTTTCCACTTGCTCAGATGCGCTATTCCATCCTCCAGCACTTCAGACAACGTATCACTTTGGTCTTGCGTATATCCGCGATCCGTACGCTAACAAACAAAACCAGAGTTATTGGTTAGTAAAGCGCAACACAACAACATAGACAGATGTGCCGCTAATCCAAACCATATTCAGAGCATGCATTAGTCGCGGAAGGTAAGCTTCACAGGTTGTTTTGCAATCGCGAGATGCAGCAACAATGTCGAACATCATATCGCGGTTTTTTACAGGCGTCGCACCGTTAGCTGACTCCAATTTGTAGCTGCCTTGCGACTGGAGTGCCTTCATAGGCTTTATACTGATTTCGTGGAGCATTGGGATAACTGGGAACCGAGCAATTAGCTTGACCGCCTACCAGCATGAAACACCACGTACATGTACACATGAGCTGGCGCTGATTTAAAATATATGTGCAACAAACACTCGCATGGAAAGAGCCTACTTGAAGCTTTGCGTACCGCCTCGATAACCTTTTTGTCGGCCCCCGGCAGTGTGTTTGTTTTCTTCCAAGCTTCGGATCCTTCCAAAACCGCCATTAAATACGATAGTGCCCGGATATACTTGAATTTTGAGCTTGGTGTCATGCAGCCGTCGTTCTCGATATGCCCAACGCAATGCCTCAATAGTAGATACGTGACCTGTTCATACCTAGAGATTCAAGTAAATGCACGAGTCGTTCAGCTAATAATGCGTCGTGAACCCTATCAAGTCAAGTGCCACCTACCGCTTCACGTTTGTCAAGTTGTGCCGTAAGGAGTCCCACACGGAGCCTTTCGCTTGATATGAGCTCCCCATGAACTCCTGAAGACGCACAATATCCTTCTCCACTAGATCTGCGTCCAGAAGATCATCCTTGATATGTGAAAATACTCTACCCGCATGCAGTAAACAGCACGGTTACTCCCGAACTCCCAAGTATCTTTAGTGTATACCTCTACCAACCTTTTAAAGACCGAAAAGTCATTCCTCAGGCTGCTCTTCGTATCATGCAAGTGGTTTAACTGCAAAATCACGTCCATGATATCGACAAGGGCGTCCATCATCACGTCCGGAACCACCCTTGTCATGTTCTCGTGCACTGTCGTCCGCTGGATGTTGTCACTCAGCAGCACAACCGCCTGCGAGCAGAACTCGTTCAGCTGCTTCATCTTCTCCATCTGCGGTCGCAGCACTGTAGAAAAGTATCAGTAAAGTAGAACAATTGTCGTTAAACTTCAAAAGTATAGCTATCATACCAGTATAAATGGCATGATGGTATTTCTTCATCTTCTGGGGGTCTGCTTCGTCTGCCACGAGGGCAGGTGGGAATGCTCTAGTGCAGCTTCTCGAGCAGTAAATTACATTGATCAACGCCCTTCCCTCCTTGCACTTGGCCTGCAACTGCCTCACAGTCTTCATCTCTTCTGCAAACAGGAATCCAACCGCCACTTCATGCGAGAACTCGTCGTTAGCTGGCGGTGGAGAGATGGAAAACGTCAGAGCATCAGCGCAACAGCCACCACCAGTTTTGCGGCTATCGTGTGAGGGCAAAGAGGCCGCGAAGGCCCGCAGAGCACCGAGAGACAAGCTCCCTGCAGCCGGCTCCATTGCGGAATCGACGCAACCCTTCAAGATTTAACAGATTAAGAACTGCAATTTGGAATTTGAAAACCTCTATATATGCATATTTTCATCTTCTAATTTTTAAAATTGTCCAGTTGCTTTGAACCGCACAAGAAACTATGGCGATGCGACGTGTGCTGGGCTTTAGGACGCGCTCGCTGACGGTGCAGACGCCCATCACTGGGTCCAGGGCGGCGGTGCAATTGCGTTTGTTCTCCAATGGCTCGGACGATGACTTTGTGGCGCTGCATCCGAGCGGGAAACCCCATATCACGAATACTCCTGCTGCACCTGTGGCCGACTTGGATGACTTGGACGAATTTGATGACGACGACGCGGAGGAGACAGTAGCTATTGGTCCTTCGGGGGCAGAGTACGGTGGGCCGACGCGCGGTGGGAAGCTCAAGGAGCCCACGAGGTTTGGAGACTGGGAGCGTAAGGGCCGGTGCTCTGATTTCTAATGGAGCAGTTTATGCGAAGACTCGATCTCGATACTCAACACTGTGTCCAATTTTGCAATAAAGAGGATGTTGCTTTTTAAATGCGATACTTTGGTTGACTTACCTGACACTAGCAGTGCTAGCCATCGCGATATGAGCTAATAACTACATCAAACTACTTCAAGGCTCTTGTTTTTTTAGCTGGGGTACTGCCTTTTACAGTAGGACACCTACTTACTTACCGTAGAACTTGGATGGATGAATATACAGCACCTAGAGTAAATCGTAAACGCTTCACAGGATAGCGACCTACCCTTCGAATGAAATTATGACGACGGTGCGTCAGGGTACGTTGGACCTTTAATGCACACATGATGACGCGTCAGCATAGTACCATATCCATTCCAAAACTGCGACAGCATTGATTTTTTTCGGTCTAGAGATGAATCAGTCTAGCTCTAAACGTTTGAATAGGCACCATGTTCTGCTGAGAACACAGTAAACTTTAGCAGTCACTCCTAGTCTTCCCGACTTCTAATTCTATTCTTACTCCATTCCTGAGACGTACCGTTGCCAACCGTAATTGTTGCCACCATATGCTAGTCGTCAAGCTTTATGATCACCGATCTCCCGCGCGAGTTAACACTTGTATTTTGTATGCTATCAGCACTCCGCAGCAGTCAAATCAGGTGGTGGGCTCGACACAGCAAACCCGCGTCGCGTCATTTTTCTGCGAATGATGGTGGTACCACCCACCCTAGAATAGATTGCACAAATCACAACCATAAAACCCATTTAAACTCCTCATTTCTTTATCAATCTCGTTATTTCACACAATTCTGCTTTTCTTCAGCGGGTTTATCACACTCGTTGGGTTGTTCTTTTTCACCCGCACTCTTGACCCAAAAGACCCAGTCAACCGATCCTGGGCCAGCCAGTAGTCACTCTCGAAAAACGCTCGACCCCAAGCACCTCGGAAGAACAAGCCAAGATGGAGAAGATGCAGCTGTACATGGACAAGTGGGCGAAGGACCTGGAGAAGTTCCCAGTACTGCAGCAGGCGCAGGACGCCACGGGCGTGGAGAAGCTGTACCTGGTGGCGGGCGGCGCTGCTGTGCTGCTGTTGCTTCTGCTCGTGGGCTTCGGCGCCGGACTCATCTGCAACCTCGTGGGCTTCGTGTACCCTGCCTTCTGCTCGTTCAAGGCTATCGAGACCGACGACAAGAAGGACGACGTGCAGTGGCTCACGTACTGGGTCGTGTACGCCTGCTTCAACATCGTGGAGATCTTTGCGGACTTCCTGCTGTACTGGATCCCGTTCTACTACGCTTTCAAGCTGGGCTTCCTGCTCTGGCTGTTCATGCCGTCTACGCTGGGCGCTTCGTTCCTCTACATGCACTTCCTGGCGCCCTTCCTCAAGTCGCAGGAGTCGCGCATCGACCGTGCCATGAAGGAGGCGGTCAGCAGCAGTGGCGCCGTCATCTCGGACATCAGCGGCGTGGCCAAGGACATCGGTAGGGACGTGTCCAAGGCTGTTGCCGCCAAGATCGTGGACAACGCCGCTCAGTAGATGGCTCTGGCAGGACCAGCAGGGAGAAGAGTATAATGTGTGGCTGGCCTAGCAGCTTCAGTTCCCACCTGCTTGGATCTTTTCAGCAGGGTGCTTAACTGTACTGCTACTGCCTGTACAGCCTCATAAGTTAGCTTGCTTTGTTTTGCTTTCATGAATCAAGTCATTGCCTAAGTACATACTGTATCGTTCATTTGCCCTCGGAAGATCTATCGTTGATATAGGCTCTTCTGTCGTGTAAAAAGCTTCAAGTTAAACCTCATTTTTACTGTTGCGTCACTTAAGTTTTAGCGCCTCTTGAACAATGAGCGGCGCCTCTTACGCGGCATGGGCCAAGTTCGACGTGGAGGCGGAGCTGGAGCGTGTGGACGAGGTAGAGAGACGTGCAGATCAGCACAAGCACCAGCTCAAGCAGATGCAGGCCAAGGAGAGCGTCGAAAGCTCAGCTACACAGGCAGCGCAGCAGTCGGCCGATATCTTGGCGGCTCAAGCGGCGGTGGCGGCTCTCAAGGCCAAGAAAAGGGCGCGCAAGGGCCGCAAAGACGGGAATACTGAGGTGGTGGCTGTGGCTCATGAAGAAACGGAGAAGGCGGCCAAACTGCAGGCGCAGGCCGCTTTATTCGCCCAGAAGCATGAGCTGCTACAGCATATCATGGAGAACCGACGTCTAGGAGATAAAGCTTTAGCTAACGAGAAGGGAGAGGCCAAGCTGCTATTTGAGAAAGCTTTGGCTGCTATTATGAAGCTGGAAAAACTGGCACCAGAGCTACTGAAGGCTGAGGAAGAACAGGTAAAACTGATCAAGAAGGAATTGGAATCGTCGAACCAGCGTGATAGATCCCATGATGGAGGGTGTAGCCATGAGAGAGAGCATGGAAAATCATGTGGTAATGGCTGCAGTCATGGGGAGAAGAAGGTGAAGACAAAAGCTGCTGAACCGCTGCCCAAGGCGAATGATCTTGTGGCGATTATTAAAATGTTCTACAAGGACGTGTACATGGGGATTGGAACGTGTGAACTGGAGGGAAATAGATTAGCAGCAGCTAGTGATGCGTTTAAGGAGGTGCTACTAAGAGATGATGTGAATTTGGCGGCGTGGCTGAAGAGAGGTGAAACATTTGAGCGAATAAACGCTCCGCTGCTGGCTCTGCTGCACTACAACCGGATCACTGCATTGGTACGTTGAGGAATCTTGGGTTCATGCCTTCGAGGAAGCTAATGTCTTGCGTTTTTGGAGCAGGATCCTGAGAACGAAACGGGGACAGACTCTCTGGAACGAGTGAAGACTAAACTGCTCACTGAAGGCGATGCTTTCAGTGGTAACTACCTCTTCTCGCATGCTAAACGTGCTAACAAAGACCTTATTCTAATGTCATCCTCTTGCTCATGTGCAGACAGCAGCACGATCAAAAGTGTGGTTTCTGAATGTACTGAAGGGCAGACATTTCGGACTGTTCTTGAACGAATTCACGGGACGTTCGAAGAGGCTAACGTACTGACTACCGAGAGCTTTTTCGCCTACTCGACGACCAAATATCAAGTTGTATTAGGGTGTTTGGAGATATTGCGAGCACGACCAGAGTTTAGCTCTACGAGCGAGGATACAATATTTTCCCCTGTTCTTCGAGAGGTCAGTGTCACTATTTTTCATCGTACGTTTATACGTATAATCCTGACGTTTGGCCTGTTCTTTTAGATCGAGATCTCTTGTCATGTCAACATCGCGAGTGGCTGTCTTGAGATGCAACGGGACTACACAAATGGACTCACTCACTGCGAGCAAGCGCTTCAACTAGATAGCAGCCGCGCGGTGCCCCGCTTTCGAATGGGCCAACTTTATCACGCTTTACACAAGTACGATAAAGCTCTCGGGTGCTTTGAAACAGCACGGGCTTTGGTTCCTCGTACTGTTGCCAGTCAGAGCGAAGATCAGCGGAAGGAAATGCTAATTGCAATTGCCAAGGAAGCCGACAAATGCAAGTTCGATCGGAACCAATACGACACAGGATACCTCCGATCCTTGGCAGCCAAGCAAGATTAAAAACGAGCAAACTTAAAAGAGTATCCCAGCTCTTTTCTACGATGGCTACGATGTATAAAGACGCCGGTTCTCTTCTCCACTGTCTTCTGAATCCGATGGTGGGTGCGTCACGATTCTCGAAGCGATGTCGTCGTCCCTTAAACCAAAAGAAGAATACGCTGGTGGCCGCGATTCATCGTGCATCAACATTCCCGCACTACTTGGGCTTGTCGGGTACTGACTGCGTAGCCCTCGTGACGACAGGCTTTGGTGCAACTTGTTTGCTTTTTGGCGCGCTTGGAGGAGGGCGTCGTCATCTTCCAGCAGGGTATTAATCTCTGCTGCTGTCTTGCGAACACCTGCACCAACATCCAGATTTTGGCTGAACTCGTACTGCTCGAACTCGTACTTGTTGTATTCTGCTGCCAGCTCAATAAGGAACGAGGCACGAGCTGGAGACCGCGTGTCTCTTAGAACTTGTTGGGAGCCGTTAATGAGCAAGTATTGCAGCAAGTTGAGCGCCTAGTTCACATGATCATGGTCAGGAGGATAACAACGCGTCCCACAAGAATGGAAAGCTCGCCTTTTTCATCAAATTTGGGTTTTGTTGGTGGTCGATAAGGATTTCCCATATCCTCGCTTGAATGCACGGGCAGTCGACCACGTTGTTGGTACGCGACGCTAACTCGTTCATGATGGAAGCTGGAATCCCCGTCGCTCGATGACTATTCCCCATTAGGGCTGCTAGCACGTTTTCTTCAACGGGGAGGTGCTCATCCAGAAGAATCTCTGCGGGTGTCTTTGGCTCACCTTCCAGTGCCGACTTGACGATCTCGGCCACTTCATCAAAAGCAGCTCGCAGTCTCTCCATGGTGTTGTCGTGTTTGAGAGTGAAAAACAACGTCACTCGACCCTAAAAATGGTTTGAAAAAAACTCCTCACAACATTTTTACGATAAGAAGAAAAAGAAAATCCTTGAACAGTCAAATGCATCTATATTGTTTTGGTTGTTTTGCATCGTCTTTATGAGGTTTCAAACGGCTGAAGTGCGACACCGACGACCATGCCGTGGCTGATACTCTGCATGTCCGACAGGATCTCGAAAATGTTGGGTACAGCGTAGCAGCGAGACGAAGAATCGTCTTCGTCCTCAACGTCGCCATTGGGTAGAGGAATCTGGTAGCTGGCTGTGATGGCACGGAACTTGGTCGGCAAGAAAGCCTGCGGCTTCCACGTGATCAAAATCTCCGTCGCGTCGACGCCGTTCACGAAGAAGAAGGCGAGGTGGCCGAACGACCGCTGAAGATCCTGCAGCAATTCCTGCACCGGGTCAAACCCGACCATGACCGGGACGGCAGTCATATCCATGTTCTTGAACACCGGCGCCACAAACGGGTGTTTCTTGTCGCTGTTCACGCGGATCCTCTTGGTCGGAAGATTCTCCATTGCTAACTGCAGCATAGCGTCGAATTCCATTCTAGAGGAGGCAAAGGCAGCTTTCCAGCCAGAAGACGACGCACCCGAAGCCAACCAAGACACCAGAACGCCGTACGACGCCTTAGCCAGGGAGATCAACCGCTGCACAACGACCTTGTCCGGTGTAAACCGCGTCCAGCTCGATAGGCAGTCCACGTCTTCGTAATCGGCGGCAATGAACATCGCCGGGTGAGTGGCAGGGCTCGTGCTTGACGCCTCGAACCGCTTCAGAATTTCACGACGCTTGTCATCGTCCATAGAGCTGTTCAAATCCACAAGAAACGGCGCGTTTTGCCAGTCGAAGCTGGCAACTCGTTTCAAGAACCGGAGGAAAGCGGACAGAACCGAGTGAGGGGTAGAAGTGGAAGCAGTGGTGAGGAACACGTCAGCAACAAGCAGTTCCACGGCTTCAATAGGGAATATGTTGCTCAAGGCCTTGTCGGCCAGCCATCGCTGCACCAGCCGGACGGTAGGGCCGTACGAGGTGTTCTTCGTGTGCAAGGCATGCACCGTGTTTGCGTGCTTTGACAGGTAGTCGGTCTCCCGTTTGGCCTTGACGTACTCGGGTGAGTGCACGATCGCGAGCTTCTTCGCTCCGGCAGCACCAGTCACCACACTCAACTCCTTCTCACTGCGAATAACCAGACGGAAGACGTAGCCACTCATGAACACGTCCACGCAGTCCTTCGCCACCTCGCAACGGAGATTGAGACGTGTCTGGAGCTCGTGGCCAATGTGAACGTAGAACCCAGTCTTCGCGTGGATCAGAGCCTGCTTTTCGTTCGGCCAAGCCGACGAGCGCTCGAACTTGACGTGCAACACCAACGGCTCCAGAACTGTGTTAACGTGTGCCATCGGCGCAGCATCCATCTTCTCCCTCTTCGAGTACGCTAGCGGGTGCGGCTGGACCGGGAACAGACCCGTGTAGCGGAAAGCAGGGTGCACCGGGAGCACGTCTGATACCTTCAATGGCAGCGAGTCCAAGTCACGCAGCGTCTTAGCAAAGTTGTTGAAAATCACCCAAAGCTTCGACACTGAATTCATCGTGGATTCAAACGAGGCATTCGACGCCTTTGTCTTCTTGAGAGCCGTCGGCTCTTCCACGTCAAGTGCCGAGTACAACGCAGCGTTGGACGTCTTGATCTGCGACGACGTCAGCTGGGGGCAATGGGCAGGGATGATAAAGTTCACTATCGCATCCAGCACACGGTGGCGGTTTTCCGTGCTGATGCCTTCCCACACTACAGCCTCGACAATGGCGCCGTCCTTAAAGCGACGCAACTCCGACTTGCCGCGCCAGAACTGCCGGAACTCAGTGCTGGTCACCTTGTCGTCTGCCGACGGACCCTTGTCAACGATCCTCCACGCGTTGTCCGAGTTGAGGCGCAGTCCAACCGCCACCTTGCGCTGCACAGGCAGTGAATTGTCCTGCATATTCCACTCTACACTGTCTTCGGCGATAGGACGAATCGAGCTCACACGATCCGTCAGCGCTGTTGAAAGCACGGACTCAAGCTTACGGAGCCAGAAGCGCTCCAGCCCCATATCGTTAATCTCGCGCTTCTCCTCCATCGAGTAACTCTCCTCATCGGCGTCGTCCACGGCAGCAGGAGCAGGGAACCAGAAATACTGGTCGTACCGTGTCCAGAACTCGTTCTTCTTGATGAACAGCGAGCGAAAGTCATCCATCGTACAGTGCTGCACCAACTGAACGGACTCGCTAGCAGCGTTCTGGAGCTCCTTCCACGCACTTCGCGTCACGCGGCCGAACAGGTTCAAACGGCCAGAGGAATCCAGAAAAACCAGGTCGTACGACTTCCGGAATGTCTGCATGCCTTCTGTCGTGAGTACCACGCCTCCGTCCGCCGGTGGGAACTGCAACGGCTCGTTCTCCAGATTGTGCACCGCAATAAACTGCACCAGCACCTTGAACATTTGGTCCGACGGAGTCTGCGCGGTGATGCGTTTCTTCTGATACAAGTACAGCAGCAGCATCGACACCAGGAAGTCGTTCACAGAGTCCATGGCCTTGTGGAACCCCCTCTGTCTCAGCCACACCTTGGCCAGAATGCACGCTTCCGTAAACTGCGGGGCCTCCTTCAACGCTGTATGAAGCTCTCGGGTATGCTGTCGCACCATCATATCTTCCAGGATCGAGTTGTTGTACATGGGCGTGCTGCATTGCTTCATCTCCTCCTCAGTCATATTGGGCTCGTGCTTGACGTTATTCCTCGACGGAGCCAACTTAGACAGCTTGAACAGCTCCGTTGTAACTACGGGGATCACTCGAACTCGAACTTTTGCCCCCTTCAGGCCATTCTCACTCAAAAACTCGGGGTTCACCTTCAACATGGCTACAGGTTTTTCATACTCGCCGTGCCAGGCCTGCAGCTTAACTTCTTCGAAAAGCTCTGTACGAGCCTGCAGTTCCGAAGCAAGTACTCCCAGGTACAAGTTCCGCTTGTCAAAGTACCGGTAGTTACCGAAATCCTTGGGTAGGAAGCAGTCCTGCGGCATCTCGACCGCCAAGTCCACAGTTAGGACACCGTACTCACCGCTTTTCTTGCCTGTGTACGCCATCGTCTGCAAGATGTAGCTGCCCACGATATCCAGACGTGCAGGACGGTGGAAAGGTAGGATGATCTCCTTGCGCTTGACATGGTTGCGTATCAACAAACCACGGGCCTGCAGTGCGTCCTGCGTGACCTGCTGGTCCTGCAGATTTTGCAAAACCTCCTTGACCTGGAACAGCAGCGTCTGCAGGCCCGCAGAGGCTTTGGCACTGGGTTTGCGGCCTGTGGCGGCCAATAACTCGTCGACCTGCAGGCGGAAGAAGGACGCGCGGTAGGACGTCGTGGGGTCTGCGGCGCGCAGGTGACGCAGCTCATTGGCGCTGGGCAGCGCGTACTTGGACAGCGCCTTGCGCAGGTCGGAAGAGGACGTCGACGCCATTGCTACAACCTTTGACTGTGCGCGCACCAACCGATTATTAATGGTAAACGTCGTGTGTGACACACCACGAACTAATCCACAATTATTGTGTTCGCTTTCAATATATTATTTTCATTCATTTTTAAAGATGATATATATATTGTTTTTTATTCGAGCGCTGCGCTGAAGGACGGCAATGTTGGAACGGGGTGGTTGGTCATATACGAGAGGAACGAAGACCAGCCAAGGTTCACGACGTTGCCAACGAGTAGTCGGTATTGAAGCGGTACGACACTGTAGGAGATGCAGTTGACTGCGGGCCACAGCGTGTAGCTGGCTGCAAGCATCACTGGCTGCTTCTCGACTGATTCGTCGAACGCCTGCCGAAAAGGTTTACCGGCCATGAGCCCTGTGCTCGTGAGGAACCAGATCGGGATCTGCGGTGCGATAAAGACCATGTCCGCTACCACCTTTTTGGCTACAACAGCCTTCCCCGTCCCGACGAAGACGCGTTCCAGGAGGTTGTGCCAGTTGTGCACCATGGGACTCAGCAACAAGCC
>LGSM01000378.1:0-32501 GCA_001314345.1 Phytophthora multivora
GCGCGTGCCAAGTGGTAGGAACCCGGGCGAAGTGACGGCGAAGTGCAATCACAACACCTACGATATCCAACATTTCAACAGCAACGATATACAGAGCTTTGCGGTTTGACCTCGGGCTTTCTCGAAAGGTCCTTACGAAGTGAGCGAGAGAGAGTTATCCGGCCGAGATGGATGCATACTACAAAAAACTGGCCCCATTTTACCGTGACCCTGGCGTTGAATAAACCTTTATACTGGGAATACCTCAGAATGAGGTATGGACAGCCCCATCGGATTAATTCCACGGTACTGCGTGAGCGTAACCTGGGTTAACCTTCATACAACATTATCAGAAAGACATTGTGATGGAAGTAGATCGATGGCACTGTTAAAAGCATGGTGGAAATTGATCGTCAATGGCAGATGAAACTGTCGTGTCAACTGGCATTGCCATTTTTTGCAGCTGAGCAACAATGACAAAGCGGCGTACGAACGAATGTGCTGAACAAGCATCAGAAGAACTCTCTCCGCAACAACTGAAACGACAGCGCCGAGCTCCATACATGCGTGAATACCGCGCCGCACGTAAGACTCGTGCTTCCGATGCTACTCTTGGTGCCAATGGACCCCAAGACAACAAGGTTTCTGCTGCTGAAAGCGCTTTTACGGAATCTAATACTGTTGCAAGAGTTTTGAGAAAAGGAAAGCATGCAGAAGTAATGCGTCAATTTCGCGCGACGCAAAAGAAGAGAGGTGGCGTATCTGCGTTACATACAGTACTAGGACGTATTTATTTACTTCTAACCACACTATGTCAGTAGATCGCGTTCAGCAGGCACGAAATGTATCACATGGAAATGATCCTTATGATAGCGATGTGGGCTGTCTACATATATTGGCAGGTTCGATTTTAAGAAAACAACAGCTTACGGAAGAAGACATTGCGCTGATGGCGAAAGGCCAAAAATTTACTACGGTCCCGAGGCTAGCTCTAGGTTACTACTACTGTTGTGCGGGTAATCCGGATGCGTTCGTGTTTAACGATGAGCACATTCGAGAAAATGAATCGGTGCAAGAAAGATTGATTAACGCTTTGGATCCACCTCCAAGTTTGACCGAATATGAACAATGCGAAGCACCTGTAGCGAAAATTCACGCGCCGAGCAGTCCAATTTTTGCCTGTGCGTCGTGTTGCGAATTTTACGTTGGGTCTGAGTGTGGTCACGTGTGCTTGTTGCTTGAAACATTTCGTATTTCAGAATTGGAATTTTCGGAACGATATGGACATCTTTCTGATGAAGAATTTCATCCACTTCAAGACTTCGACGCCCAGTGGTCTCCTCCTGCTGCAACGCGTGACCTGGCGGAATGATCTTCCCAACCAGCAGAGGAGGGACTTTAACACCGGAATCTGCTTCTGACCGCTCCTTGGAGCTCTGTTCACCAGTCCAATAGTCCGCAGCGGAGTCGGAAGTCTCCGTTGAATTCTGTGGCAATTCAACGGAGACTTCCAACTCCGCTGCGGACTATTGGGTCGATGCTAGCAGTTCCTCGGGTTCTGGGAGTCACTCGAACTCCACAGGAAAAAGTTCCGCTGTCTCTTCGCAACTGATGCCTCCCGGCCCAGATACTGCAGCGGTACTAAATTGAGTGGCCGCTCAAGTATAGATTGGTACTGCTGCATCACGTTGGTTGCTTGCGGTGCTGTTTGAGTGGTAGTAGTTCGTCCTAGTCAAATAGTTAAATAGTTAACCCTTTCACTACCTTTCCGACAACATTGGTAAGAAACATCAATCAGCTATTTACCAAGTTTTTTTGTTTTGTATTCCCAGTGTAAGTCGCAGACGACCTAGTTTAGCGTTGAGTTACGCCCCACTTCAGGAGCAACTCACAGGATTTGCGAATAGGCTATTCGTATGCCAGAATTTGTGAAAAGCACAATACATGTACTTATATAAGCTTTGTCAATCGATTACGATGAGGTGAGATCGAGCTGTTTCATTCAGCATCAACGAGTCGTACATGTAAACATGTACAGTACCGTATTTGAGAACTCATACTTCATACATTGTCAATTCTTGAGTTGTGTTGTTTTTGTTCACTTTTTCTTGGGAAAAAGGCCATATTCTGTTCACTTTTGCACTGTGTCTAAGACACTGTCTTCGGTATGAACTAAGAGATCTCTCTGTAGTACAGTATGAGTTCTTATATACGGTACAGTACATGTACAGTAGTATTAATAAAATGTACGAACCGGTGCCGTAAACGTCAAAGCCGAAGATAACAGCAGGCGCTCCCGCTATCTACACTGTAGATTCTACAGTACAGTACTGATCACTCCACAATTTGCTGTCTCAACTTGAGACTTTCAAGTCTCCATTTAATAAAGGACCAAGAAGATGATGCACCTGCTTCGCCTGGTAATGGGTTTTGTGGCGATTCTGGCCGTTGTCAGCAGTGGAATCCCTGCGTCTGCGAAAGAGATCACTGCGGCGAACTCTGTGAAGGACCAAGATGCGACGCTCAGTGGCAATGAAGCCGCTCGAGAACTGACTGCTGATCTTGAGGGAGACGAAGAAAGAGCAGGGAGGCGTGGAGGGGGAGGACGCCGAGGAGGTCGGGGTGGTGGCGGCCGAAGAGGTACTGGTGGGGGATACTACGGAATGAACACGCACCTTGGGTTCATGAACACGAACAGCATCTCGGAGCGCAACAAAGAGTGCATTCGCTTCGTGAACTGGGTTAAACGACGTTTTAACAAGGACATCAAGGAGTGCCCGAAGAAGACGGATATGGACGAGTACGTCCGTCATCTTCGCGCTTGAGCGGAGGTCCGAGTGGTGATTCTAATCGACAATCAAAATATTGTTTCCTTTTAAACGAGTTATTTAGTCTGTGAACTACAGACCGTTACCTTAGCACGTGGTACAATGTTGTCAGTACCAGAGCACCCGAACATGATCACGCTTTGTTGTGGAATCAATCACCCAGCAAGATGATGTAGGCCACGGGTTTAAATGATTTCCAGTCGACTTTCAGTCGGCATCTCAGCGTTGCTGCACATTCCCCAAAGTGCGTGAAATAATATACCAGTGCGTGCACATGGATTGCGTGGTTTTGGACTGACCGATTTTGAGTGCCGCCGTGTTGGCAACATGGTATTAACGCATGTATGAATTAATCTGAAGTGACTGTGAGCTCGTTGCTTCAATTCAATTTATTCACTACATGTACCGTATCGAATTTTGCTGGTGCACGTTTACGTGATACGTCAAAGCCGAAGATAACAGCGCCTCCCGCAGCGGGAGTCCCGCTATCCACCGATCACTCCGCAATTTGCTGTCACAAGTCTTCATTAATAAAGGGTCAAGAAGACGATGCTTCTGCTTCGCCTGGTCGTGGCCTTCGTGGTGGCCCTGGCTGTTGCCAGCAATGGAATCCCTGCGTCTGCCAACGAGATCAGTACGGCGAACTCTGTGAAGTCCAATCTGGTCCAAGGTGAGACGTTCAGTGCCACTCGAGAACTGACTGACCTTAAAGAAGACGAAGAAAGAAGAGGAGGACGCGGAGGAGGAGGGCGCGGAGGAGGGCGTGGTGGTGGCCGAGGAACGTCAAGAGGAACCGGTGGAGGCGGTGGGGGCACTACTGGGGGTTACCATGGAGGATATTACTACGGCAACACCAACAATGCGTTCATGAACACGAACAGCATCTCAGATCGCCACAAGAAGTGCAATCGCTTCGTGAACTGGTTGAAGCGACTTTTTAACAAGAACATCAAGAAGTGTCCGAAAAAGAGGAAAGAGGACGAGGAGTACACACGTCATCTTCGAGTCTGAACAGTTATCTCTAATTCTGGTGTGGAGGTAATTTTTCAGTATAACGCCACTTCCCTTTTTAAAACGGGTTAGTCAGTTTTTGTGTGTGTGAAGTCCTAGTAGTACTAAGTATTTGCCTTTAGCTAGCATCGCAGTGAACGTGGTGCAGCGTTGTCAGTGCCAGCGCGCCAATTCCAATGCCGAACATGAGCAAGTGGGCAACAAACTGGCCCACCGATTTGACGCGAAGCACTCCAGGAAGTAGGTCGGTGCCTGCGATATACACCAGCGTTCCCTATTCGACAGAACAGTCAGAATTTCGATTAATTCGACGGATAAAGTGTATCGACGTACCGATCCGACAGCAAGAAGGAGTCCCATGGTCTCATTTGTCACGGGCACAGCCGCCAGCACCACTGCCGCTCCAATGAAGGCCGACAAAGCGCTCAGGAAGTTGAACAAAACGGCTTGGAACGGTGTGAATCCCGACTCGACAAGGATAATGAAGTCTGCAAATTCCTGCGGTAGTTCGTGCAGAATGGCTGAGACTGTGACCGAAACGCCGAGCGAGTCGTCACACGCGAGGAAGGCGGTGGAAATGAGCACTCCGTCCACGAAGTTGTGGAACAGATCGCCCAGTAAGATGATGTAGGCCATGGGTTTAATGGATTTCCAGTCAACTTTCAGGCTGAAGGTCGACGCACTCATGATCTTGTGCTGGGAAGGGCTTTCAGCGACGTAGTCCCCGGTTTCAGGCGTGCCTGACTGTTTGCCAGAGGCTTCAGCAAGGGCATTGGCCGGTGAACTGAGCTGCATCGACGTCGGGAGGTGCGTGTGGGTGTGAGACTCTCCTTGCACCGTACTGACCCAGAGCTCCAGCGCCATCTCAACGACCATAGCAACCACAAAGCCGATAGTGAACATCATGCTGAGAGTGAGGTCCATTTGGCCGTATTCGCTGTAAAACTCGATGGATTCCGGCAGCACGTGGATGAAGGCGGCACCGAACAGCGCGCCGGCAGACAGCGCGATCATGGCGTCCATGATCTTCGTGAGCAGCTTAATGCGGAGAATTAAGAGGAAGATCCCGACGATGGACAGGAGCGCCACAATGGCCACGGCCGCCATGGTCTTGGCCCACACCGCACCTGACGCCTTCCTGGCTGAAGAAGTTCCTTCCTCCTCAACTTCTTCCTCTGCGATCGTCAACGCTACGCCCACTTCTTGTCCCTCCGAGTCAAACACTTGCATGCCGAACTCCTCGATCGCGTTGTGCTGCATGTGGAACGCGTAGTATCCGGCTTCATCCACGACCAGGTTGACGGTCATGGACGCCAGACGCCGACTGCTGTGGCCGCCCGAGCCGTCGCAGTGGTCGATGTGCCACGTGTTGTTCGGGTTCGCTTCGCACTCGGCCTGGAGCGCAGCGAGCTCCTCGGCGTTGTTGCGCTGCACCACATACAGCAGCTGGTCGGTTGGAGCCATGTCGCGCTCCGCCTTGACCAGGTTGCGTGGCAGCGAGACGTCTTCAAGCAGGAGCGTTGACGTATCCACAGACGCCTCGAGGTCTTCCAGTGTGACGGTGTCGGCCACGGAAATGTTCAGCGGCAGCACAAAGAGCGCCATGTTCTCCGAGTTGTTCGCGAAGGAGATCGTGTACGTCCCGTTCTCGAAGGCCATCGCCATGGACAGTTCCCATGAAATGCCACCGGCAGGGCAAGAGCTGGTGGTTCCGGCCGTAGCGACGCATTCAGTGCCCTCGCTCGTGTATCCAGTCTGGCAGTGGCAGTGATTGCCGTGCAGTTCGCCATGGCCGCTGCATTCCTGAGCCGTGACAGGCGGCAAGAGCGCGAGCGTCAGCAGTAGAGAGATCAACACGTGAAGCCGAGACATCGCGAAGTGGGAAGTGGGGCGTGGACCTGGAAAGAAGGTCGAGCTCAAGGCAACGCCGAGGATTTATCCGACGGCGACTCGCTGATGCGCTTCACTGCCACACTTCGGCACGCTGCGCGGTTGAGTGGACGCGAATGTGGGAGATGGATCCGACGGCGAGAGAGATTGTGCAACAATTTGTTGCGGTGCTTTTGGCCCAAGCCTTCGGAAGGACAAGGACACAAGATTATGGGGCTTAATGCAGACGCTGGGATTACGGAGCGATTCATGTGGCCTCGAGTAGGAGAGGCTAGTGCTGTGCATGTAGCGGTCGTACGTTTCTCTCATTAAAAAGCTTTCGCTCTACAGCACAGGTCAAGTCATCCGGATCCAGATGCGATAGAGATTAAGCGGATTAAAGATTAATCAGGTTGAACTGGTGACACTTTTGTCCGACGGCGGCGGTCGAACAGTGAAGGGCTTCGAATCTCCTTTTCGGCGAAAGTTTTCGCGTTACGCTGTATCCACCAACCTGGTCAACTTGGTCTCCATTCACCAGTTTCCAATTTACCACCAAGCCCGGTCTCCATTTCATCATGAAGATGTTCGCCATGATCGCTTTGACCGCCATCGCCTCTGTGGCGGCTCAAGACTCCAACTCGAACTCGTCCGAGTGCACGGCCGAGTCCCTGTCGTCGGCGAGAAGCGCGTGTGACTCGGTCGCAGACGTCTCGCAGCTTAAATGCGACAACGAAGCCTGTCACGAAGCTCTGCACTCGCTAGTGGAGGATGAAGTGCGCCAGTGCTACGTCGATCTTGGCCTCGGACCCGTCACTGATCTGGACTACTACACGCTGCTCGACGAGTTTTGCCACGGAGATGGCGCCGATCCGGCCGATCTGGCAGCGACCGGCTCGAACGCCAGCAACTCGACGAGCTCGGGAGCCGGCGGCGCGACTGTGGGGGACGACCACGATCATGACCACGACCACGACCATGACCACGACCACGACCACGACCACGACCATGACCACAGTCACGACGAGTCCGCGTCGGCGTCCGCGTCAGGTTCGTCTTCCGGCAACGTCGCTCAGACGCTCGTGGCACTTCAGCTTCTGGCAGCTGCTGCCGTGGCTTTGCTTGTGTAAGAAGAACTGAGTGCTGCAATGAGAACCACGCCACTTTTGAGATAATATAACATTTTGAGGCATGATAACGTCAACGTGTTGTAGTTCTCGTTCATTGAAAATTAAACTTAAACACAACGTGTTCAATCACTCGCTCTCAGCCGGCGTGCGCTCTCCTCCTCTTCACCTTTCTTAGGGCACTTTTTGATGTTCTTGTTAAAAAGCCGCTTGAACCAGTTGGTAAATCGGTTGCATTTCTTCTTCTTCTTGTAGCTGCCCGAGCCGCTATGCGCACCGTTGTGCGCTCCGTACACATAACCCCCTCTGTACACATAACCCCCTCCAGTTGTGGTGGTGTCTCCTCCTCCCGTTGTGGTGGTTGCGTGACCTCCTGAAACTCCATCGCCACCTGAGACTGCATGACCTCCTGAAACTCCATGGCCACCACCCCCACCACCTCCGCCTCCATGACCTCCGCCTCCTCTTCTTTCCTCCAATTCTTCGTCATAACCAGACAGTTTGCGAATGGGCACGTCGTGACCAAGGGCCGTATCGGCGACAAAATTCGCTCTCGTGTTTGTCTCGGTGACCTCGTTCGCGAAGGTCGTCATGTCATTGCCGATAGCAGCTACCGAGACTGCTATCACCACTGCTAGACGAAACAAGCGCATTTTTTCCTGTTGCGTTTGGCGTGAGTCGAGTGTGAGTGACTTACTCGAATGATGACTTGGAGAGTGCAAGTTGCGAAATGGTGCAGATGGGGTGAGGCGGGAAGGGCACGGCGTCTGTTGTATCTTCGGCTGTGAAGTTGAATGCTGGCCAGCTTATCACACTATAGCCAGCATGCTGGCTACAATGCACCATATCCCGGTCAAGTTGCAGAAGCAATGAACTACTTTAAGACTGTGTGGACCACCACAATTTTTAATTCCACGCCCTCGTTCTTGAAATCGATAGATGCAGCGTGAAATTAAAAAAAATGGGGTGGTCCACACAACCTTAAATTAGTTTCGGCAGCGCACTTGACAAGGAAATGGTGTAAGCTCGGATAGATACAAAAAGTTCCTCTAGCTTTTATCGCCATGTACCCATCTGTAGTTGTCACCACCAAGGTCGTGATCCAACCGTCGGTTGGCAACCGACCGTGTTTTTCATCTTCACGCAAGCTAGAGATGAGTTCCTGCGATAAAGTTGCAAGTGATTATTTGTTGCTATTCGCAGAACGGTTCAAGTCGCACGCTCCGTCACCTGCACGTAGTTTTCACAATATCTGTACTGGACCGGTTCATGGATACCGGTTCATGTATTTTCGCATTGAACAACATTGCTATCAATGCTTCTAGCTGGAGTATTTTATATTTGAACCCGAGATTGTACATGGTAGACGCTGCAGTATGCTGCCGTTCGAGCCCAAACAAATGTTAGAGCTGTACGAGCAGCAGCAAGTCAAATAAGTAAAACACGTAGTCGTCAAACTGCATTTCATTACGACTCGACCCGAATCAAACGGGCACTTGCATTAGGAGAGAAAGAGATATCAGCGTGTACTCAATGCTCGGGTCTTTACCAGCCCCAGCCTCCCCCCCAACCACCGGGTCCGCAGCAGCCACCCCAGCCTCTGCCCCAGCCCCCGCCCCACTGCTCCTTCTTGATCCCATCGGCAGGCTTCCCCGCACTCGCCTCGACAGATGCAGCTCCCGTACGCAACGCCGGTTGGTCGGCAGCAACAACATTCGCGACAGCAATTGCAGCGACAACGGCAACAGTAGCAATCTTCATGGTCTTGAAACTTGGAAGGCGGTGGTGGTTGTGCTACTCGAAGCAACTTGCGTTGCGATTCTTGGCTCGGCCGAAAGCTTTTGGTGAGTGTCTACTCACTTCCATCAATAACTTGTTGCGAAATCTGTGCGCTTTAGAGAGCTGATGCCTCTGAAAACTCCGAAATAAGTTATCACGTCCGTTCTGGTAGCCTTCTCCGATTTCTTCAAAGTATTCGAATTTGTGTTACCGGTACCAACTGCGAGGTATTCTAACAAAATCAATCGCATGGTTCACTTCACCTAAGCTTCGCTTTGACTTGCCTTGCCTGCCTTGCGCTCTTGCAGCTTGCGCAGGTACTGCTTGCGCCTGGCCTGTTCTTCCTTGTACTCCTGCGTGCGGCGGCGCTTAATTGCCTCAAGTTCCTCGAAAAAAGCCAATGCCACGTTCTCCTGCAGGTCCAGTGACCAAGCCTTAGTGCGGGAGTGTGTAGTAAGTTGGTGCATAATGTCAGCGTTTTCTTCACGGGAAAGTATGGCCACCACGTCGTGCAGGAACTCCCACAAATTCAACTGTGCGTCCTCGCCGCCATCACTACCAGGAAGATGTGCCATGTCCACAATCGTCAAGAAGAATGCACCCAGCTCCGTCTCCAGTTCGGTTGGCGCTGTCTGTTCCGGTTCCGCCATTGTCGCCGACAGTAGGGGTTTCTGCGTGAAAAACTGCTGCACCAGTTCCAGAAATTCCAGCGTTTCCGCGTCCTCGGGCTCGGTCTCGAAGCCTAGCTTGCGCGCAACCTCCACGTTCTGTTTGACCTGAGCAGCGGCGTTGATTCGTGCACGCAAACGACTCACGAAAGTCCAGCGAGTCGCCGACTGGAACGGTGGACCACGGATCGACGAACCTGGCGCCAGAACATTCACGGGTGGGAACACACGACTACGCGCCAGTGACGACTCCAGGCCAACGTAGTCGTCAACAAGCGACGTCACACGCTCCTGGAACTCGGACGCGATCTCTAGGCTGTCTGGAGCATCAACAAGCACCAGCGATGTGAGTGACGGGCCGGTCTCCTTTCTGGTAGCGCCCCGGAATTGAGCCGAGCGTTCCATCAGCACGGCGTGTGCGCTGAGACTGATTTGCGCGGCGCGCGGAAGATGCAGCGCCTGCACCAGCCCCTCCACTACAGTCGTGTGCGTGGCCAAGTCGTCATACACCACTACACTACGTGGGGATTTGCCGTTGTACATCAAGAACTCTGCCACCGCGCACCCCGTGAACGGCGCCAAGTACTGCAGTACGGGCGAGTCCCGGTCACTTGAAGCGACAATGGTCGTGTGTTCCAGCGCTCCTGTCACCTTCAGAGCATCGCGAATTTGATGAATCCTCGACTTGCTCTTACCAACGCACACGTACACGAACTGAGGTGGCGTTTCTCCACGTGCCTTGGCCCTAGCCACTTGGTGAGAGATCACGTCCAGTGCCACACGCGTCTTGCCTGAATTCCTGGGCCCCAGCACGCCGAAGCGGTGCCCATGAGCCATAGGGTGCAGACAATCCACAGCCAATAAACCCGTCTCGAAAGGGGAGCGTAGCGGCGCTCTAGCCATTAGTCCCGGCACACTTTGAGCCCCCCACATCACCTTAACGCACTCATTAGCTGTATCCAGCTTCTCTTCCTTCTGTTCTTCATCTAGTTGGAAAGATCGCCCCAACGGGTCAACGACAGCACCAGCAAAAGACGCAACACTACCGGGAATCTCGAGCTGCTCCCGTTGCAGAGTGACGTCCATCCCTTTGCTCACAGGGCTGGATCCCTGGGTACTAAGCAGCGCCACATGCACCACTTTCTTCTCCATGAATAACACGAGTCCTTGGCTAAATGTTTCTCCTGTGGCATCCGTGATGTCGACGACACTGCCGGTGGTGGCGTGACGCAGTCCAGAGACACGTGCGAGGCCGTTCTGCACGCCCATAACCACGCCTGTGACCGGAAGTTCGGCCTGTACAGTAGACACCTTCTTGTCTGTAGGAGGAGAGCGCTCTTCTTCGTCTGCGAGCTTCATAAAGTCCAGCATTTGCTGAGCTAAAGCGGCTTCGGAGTCGTCTGAAGCGTTTCCGCGTACTGCGGCTTGAGAAGCGCTAGAAGAGCGGAAATCGCGCGTGAAGATGGGAGAAGCGCATGAGGAGGGCGTGGCAATGGCCGAGACGTTCTGGAGAGCGCGCTGGTGCAAGTGCAACGCCCGGGAGATGGCCACTTGGCCACTACGAGTTACGCGCATTTTTAGGTGATTATTGTGCGGTGAGTGCGGTCGAACTTAAGTGAATATGACGAAAGTATCTGTCATTTGGACTTATTATCTGTCCGTTTAGAACTTTCCGTCTGGCACGGAACATTCTGACCATCACTCATGCTAACAATTTCTATGTGGATACATGATTTAACTGTGGCACATGCGACCACCGAGACGCTACTACCACCGGACAGATACCTCGTTGGCTCCAATACGTCACTCGCCAATCCTCCGCCATGACGCTCGCGACGGTGCTGTCCCCGCTCGCCGTAGCTTCCGACAAGGAGCTACTGGCGCTTCTGTCTAATCAGAACACGCTGCAGCAGCTTCTGCCTCTCCTTGACGAGTTCTTCACGCGGGCAGCAGCTCTACAGACGCAAGGAGACGGCCCTAACGACTCTGAGGCGTATGTATCAACTGCCAGAGCTTTATCAACCGATAGCAAGACCGTGTTCTCGCTATTTCTGCGGCTTGTAGACGCCCCGCAGCTTTTGCAACTCGCCGTTGACTGCGGACTGCTGCATGTGACGAGGCTGGCGCCGTTTTGTCAAATCTACGGAGCCAAAAATGCGGAGGCGGTGGCGGAGCTTTTGGACGCTGTGGCCGAGCATGTGCCCGCCTTTTCGACAACTATCGGCGTCTTACGGCAGCTTTACATCCGTCAACTTAATGAGCTTCACGTTTCAGTGCTACAGGCTAAACGTAATCAAGTGAAGGAGCTGATTCAACGCTGTTACGAACTGAGTCTCTCAGTGAGCGGCATGACGACGGCCAGTTCCATAGTGCAATTTCTGCTACTGGACGGGAAGGAAATGGAGACGGAGCTTGCGCTGCAGGATCAATCAGTGCTTTATGGGCTGGTGCAGTGCTACGAAGCAGTGCTACCGGTTCTACAGCGGCAGCTGACAACGTTCGACGAGAAGGTCGAGACCCAAGAGTCTCCGGTTATTGCTGAGGCTAGACACGCACTGCTGCTGGTTCTAGGCCGCTGTGTAGATGCTATTATGGACAACCAGCAGAAGACCGGGTCCAGTGGGGAAGAGCTATTGGCTGGACTGCACGCTCTTAGCAATGGCTGCTTGGACGATGAGGCCGAGCATGGATCGTATTTGAGTGACTTGTGGTACTTGTGTGAGTACAAGGACAAGGTGGCGGAGTTCTTTGATCGCTGCAAACTGGATCTAGAGAACTTTTCCTACCTGGATATGGTGATCGAGGAGCTCCCACGACGACGCATTCTCCCGACGTTGCTGGCGGACGATCTGGCTGCTGAGACCAAGCCTAGAGCAGTGCTGTCAGCTGATGCGGAGGAGTGGAAGGCGGATGTGGCTACAGAGACGACAACTGATGCTCCACAGAACAACGAAGCAGCGGTGCTGACTCCTATGGTGCACCAAGTCAAAGACTTCTTCCCAGATCTGGGCGAAGGCTACGTTGAGTTGTGTCTGCTCAGCTCCAATCTCCAAGTGGAGGTTGTGATTAACTTCTTGCTAGAGAGCAATCCCCCACCGGTGCTGATCGATGTCCCCCAAGACTTGAAGCGCTCGGACCCTCAATTCGAACAGTTGGAGGCGCAGATCACTGGTAAACCAGCGCCAGCACCGAAGGTTGAGGAGTCGAAAAAGCTTGACCCGAGCAAGGTTTGGGTGGGCAAGAAGGCGATGGAGAAGACTTACGATCCGCAAGTTGCTAAGACGGACCAGCAGCTGGCTGAGAAGATGAAGGAGTACGTTACCATGTACGAGGAAGAAGAAGAGTTCGGAGAGAGTCCCTACGATGGCAGAAATGACGGTGTGACTACACTTGACGAGTACGATGACGACTACAACGATGAGTTTGACGACTTCGTCCCCTTCAGTATCCGAGATGGCGGCAGTGCTGATGATCAGGATGCGATTCGCGAACAAAACCGTAAAATGCGAGCTAAGGAAGAGAAGGATGCGTTCTGGGAAGGGATGAAGAATCGGAATCGCGAGAACCCGTTGAATTCGGTTGAAATCGATGAGGATAACGACGAGGGAGAAGAGAAAGAGGATGTGAGCTCTGACGAGCAGAAATTGGCACGTCCGAACTCTGCCGGTGGAGCTCAGCAAAATGCACAGGGCTCAAAGCACAAGTCTACTCGACGAAAAGACAAACGACAAGGAGGAGGCGAGAAGAAAGTGGAGGAACCTTTGACGCCGCAGCAGGTGCAGCGCCAGCGAGCAAGGAAAGACAAGAGCAAGGCCAAAGTAGCGAACCACAACCGGAAGGACCGTGCGATGAAGAAGATGGGTTAAATCTTCACTTTTATAAAGCTCAAGGATACTTCAGGCTGGGCAAAATTCAATCTATATGATGGTTTGTTCCTGGTTTACACTGTACTTCGAAGTACTACACGGAGCGTACTATGATCTCAGTACGTGATTCGACGGAGCCTCTGGACTAACTTGGCGTTCTTACGCAGACGGCGGCGTGCAGCGCGTTCTGCTTCGTGCACACCCGTAAGATCTGGATTCAAGTAGATGCTGGGAATGGGAAGCAAAACCTGCTGAGGAGAGACCTCCGGTAGAGCAATGCGCGGGAGTTTTTGCATGTCGTCGTCCGTTTTCAGTCTTTTATCTTCCAGCACTTGCTCCAGCCTCGTCTTGGGCGGACTTTTCTCGAAGAGACGATAACGATCAGTCTCGAAATCATCCAGTAACGAAGATCCCCAGCTTTCATTACTGCTCTCGCTCTCGGTTTTCCCTCGACTACGAGCTGATGTGATTTCAGGAAGACGCTGACCTTCCGGTAGTAGAGAATTGCTCCATGGCGTGTTCCTTCGTGCAAGTGGGGGTCGTTTTCTGCTCGAATCCAGACTTTCACTCGAAGGATCCTGATCCTGATCCTGGTCCTCGTCAGGTGGAGTTGGATCGTCGAAGGAGCGGATTTTATCCAGTTCAGCGAACGCAGTGATCCACTGAAGCTTGACGTGATCGTAAATAACCATAGTCACCCGTTCGAAGAGCTTGTTGAGGAAGGACGCGTACTCGTGGGCACTGATGTCTATCGTCCAAATGTCTGCCACTTCAAACAAAGAGCCGAAGAAGAGCAGTTTCGACATGCTTTCGCCGTCGATGGAGTCCCGTGCCCAGTCCTTTTCGACGATAAATCTTGCCTCACCAACGGAGAATTCACTCGGAGTGACCAAAGCTTTGTAAAACTTTATGAAGACGTCCACGTAGTCGTGCACTGGGATCGTTTCGGCTCCTCGACGGATACACGTGAACGTCTCCCAGAAGCGCTGAATGGCTTTGAGTACACCAGGGTCTTCCATCAGTTTTTGGCGCTTCAGTAGATTGTCTTCCGTGTACAGACTGTGGTTGCCTTGTTTTCGATAGGGAAGAGACTTTGGAGACAAGGGGCTTTCGTACAAACTGCCCTTTTCGTACTTGAACAGGAGCTTCTGGTTCTTCCCCTGGCACATGACGCTCGTCTTGACCTTGGACAGTTGAGGCACGAAGAACGGAACTCCTTCCTCATACGGCTTGACAATGGTTCTATCATTACGTAAAGACTGGGCGTACGCATTCAAGCTCGCCATGGCCAGCTCAAGGGTTTTCCCAATGGTGCGAGGTTGTTTCCAGACTGCCTAGGAGGTGCCCTCCTCGACGCTTTATGTAGATTTTCAGTAAAACTATTCCTGGCTCCGACCAGAACTTCCGGCTGATGGATGCCACAAGTTTAAGATAAGCTCACTAATTCCTGTGCATATAACCTTAGTTGGCAAAAGGAAAAGATGGATACACATGCATTCGTCTAACGAAAAAATGAACGTGTCATCTTCGTACTTAGTCGCATCAGATCTTGTCGTCATTCCCGGATCTGAAAAACCGAGTGACGATGAAATCCTTCCCGACGGCTTCGCTTCTCCCCAAGGAGGAGACGCTGGCCGACCGGTTCTTGCAGCAATACCCTGACTATGATGGACGCAACGCTGTTGTAGCCATCTTCGATACGGGCGTGGATCCGGGGGCGATCGGTCTGCAAACGACTCCGGACGGTCGTCCGAAGGTCATCGATATTGTGGACGCCACAGGCGCCGGAGACGTCGATACGTCCACTGTCGTTGAGGCGACAGATGGAAAGTTGACGCTGGTCAATGGACGTGTGCTGACGCTCAACCCCCAGTGGAAAGCGAGTCAGGACGGGAAATACCACGTCGGAACAGTAGTCGGTTACCATTTGTTCCCTGGCCCTTTGGTGGCCAGACTCAAGACGGAACGCAAAGAGAAGTTCGACATTCAGCAGCGAGAGGCGGTCAATGAGGTGCAGCAATTGCTGGCCAAGTGGGGTAAGGAGAACAGTGCTACTACCAATGATACGGCCAAATTGAGGGAGAGGAAGGATCTCCAAGCCAGATTGAAGTTGCTGGAGGAACTGGCCAAGAACTATGAAGACCCTGGTCCGATCTACGACGCTGTGGTCTTTCACGACGGCACGTGCTGGCGTGCAGCTCTGAATACCAAGGAAACCGGAGACTTTACCGGTACCCTAGCACTGACCAACTTTAAAGATGAACGCCAATACGCCACGTTCTCTGATGAGTCGCAGCTCAATTACGTGCTGAATATCTACGACGAGGGCAACACGTTGAGTGTAGTGAATGACGTTGGTGCCCACGGGACGCACGTGGCTGGAATTGTCGCGGCGTACTACCCAGAGCAACCGGAGTGCAATGGTGTGGCTCCTGGCGCTCAAATTGTGGCTGTGAAGATCGGAGACGGGAGATTGGGCAGCATGGAGACGTCCTCAGCTCTCAGCCGCGCCATCTTGGCGGTTATGGACGCGAACGTGGACGTGGTGAACATGAGCTATGGAGAGTACGCGTCTCAGCACAACTACGGACGCATCGTGGAGCTGAGCAACGAACTGGTTGGCGAGCACAACGTCACGTTTGTCGTGAGTGCAGGCAACAACGGACCGGCCCTGGGAACGGTGGGAGCTCCAGGAGGAACAACGTCCAGTATGCTGTCGGTTGGAGCGTACGTGTCGCCCAAGATGATGGAGGGTGAGTACATTATGCGAGACAACGACTTGTCCGGCATCGCGTACACGTGGTCGTCGCGTGGACCGACTTTCGATGGCGATCTAGGCGTGAATATCTGCGCACCTGGAGCTGCCATTGCGCCTGTGCCTAACTGGACTCTCAACAAGAAGCAGCTCATGAACGGTACGTCCATGTCTTCGCCTAACTGCGCCGGAAACATCGCGTTGCTCGTGAGTGCCATGAAGGCGCAGGGGATCGAGTACACGCCGTATTCAATCCGTCGCGCATTGGAGAACACGGCGGTGAAAGTCCCGAATGTGGAGGTTTACGCGCAGGGTAAAGGGCTCATCCAAGTGCTCCCAGCCTTCGAGTACTTGGCAGGCAGCAACAAGTTCGACGGTACAAAGAAATTCCCTCTGCACTACGAGATCAAGACGTCGTCAGGCGAAGGAAATGCGCGTGGGGTTTTCCTCCGGGACAGTGTGGATTTCGCCCATGACAGTACGGAAGTCAACGTCACTGTGACGCCTATTTTCCACAAGAAAGCTGTCCAAGAGGACAAGGTCCACTTCGAGCAGCACGTGCGTCTTGTACCGTCCGCTCGTTGGATCGATGTTGGTCGAAGTCTCGCCTTGATGCAGGGCGGGCGTGCCTTCAAGGTCCTTGTGGAGACAAAGCACTTGTCTGCTGGCGAACATTACGGAGAAATCGTGGCCTACGACACGCAGAACGAAGCTCGGGGCGCGTTATTCACCATTCCGGTAACTGTGATCAAGCCTGAAGACGCTGGGTCGGTGGTTATCTATCAGAAGAAGTTCCAGCCTGGCGATATTGCTCGTCGATTCCTCACGCCTCCCCAAGGAGCTACATGGGCGGACATTATCTTCACTCGTGCTAGCAGTAACGGGGAGAAAGAGGTGGAGTCCAACTCGTCAGGGAAGCTCTACATGTTCGACGCGCTGCAGTTCCAGCCATTTGTGCGTCAGAGTCTGTCGTCCTTCCACAAGGCTTTTTTCCTCAAACCTGGACAGGAACTTGCCTTCAGTATGGATCTGCTGGGTGGTTTGACGACGGAGTTCTGCTTGGGTCAGTTCTGGAGCGCCTTAGGGGATTCCATCGTGCAGATTGAGGTGCGTTTCCACGGTATCAAGCCCGACCAGGAGAAGATTGTGGTCACTGGCGGAGAGGAATCGCACAAGCTTCTGGTCTCTTCTTCCATTAAGACCGAGACCTTGGCGCCTAAGGTCAGTTTCACCAAGTACGTGCAGCATATCCGCCCTAAGACGGCCGAGATCTCCCCGTTGAGCTCAAGCCGCGACCAGTTCCCGGACAAGCGTCAAGTGTACCAGTTGATTCTCACGTATCCGTTCACGAAGAAGGAAGCAGGGAAGGTGGTGCCGCGCTTGCCACTGTTGACTGGCCGTCTGTACGAGTCTCCGTTCGAGGCGCAGCTCATGATGATCTTCGACGACAAGAAGCAGTATCTGGGCTGCTCCGACGCGTACGGTGACGAGACGACGCTGAAGAAGGGGTCGTACGTCGTTCGAGCCCAAGTGCGGCACGAGGACGTGAGTAAACTCGAGAAGCTCAAGCAGATGATCCTCGTCGTTAACCACGAGGTGAAGGAGATCCCTGCATCCGTCTTCGGTCATCAAGACGACGTTGCACTCGGAGGCAAACCACTGGACAAGAAGAGCTTGGCTACTGGGAAATACGTACCTCTCTTCGTCGGAGAGCCCGCGTACGACAAGCTTCCAGCCGGAAATGCCGTGGGAGACTTTCTAACAGGCAAAATCCACTTCGGCCAGAAGGACGGAGCTATCAAAGGCAGCGGTAGACGTCCTGGAGGATTCGACATCACGTACGTCATCCCAACAGCGCCTACGCCCGTCAAGGAGCCGGAGCCGGACGCCCCGAAGGACGAACGTGATGAGGAAGAGATCGCCAAGGAGGCCGTTCGGGACTTACTGCTGGAGAGAACGACCAAGCTCATTGGCAAACCTGCTTTCCTTCCGGCGTGGCAGCGGCTTGTGGACCAGTTCCCGAACCATTTGCCGGCGATGCAGACGAAGCTGCAGCATTTCGACTTTGAAGCGACTCGCTCGGCTCAGTTGGCGGAAGTGATCGAAGCAGCCGACGCGGTGCTTGCGCTCATCAAACAGGACGAGTTAGCGCTCTTCTTCGGCACGCGGAGCGTCCCTGGCGACCAACCTGCAGCGGAGAAGAAGCTGCGCAAGGAGAAGGAGAAAGAGAAGGCGATTCTGGTGGACGCTCTCGCTCGCAAGGCTCGTGCTCTCGGCGATTCGGCTCAATGGGACGATTTCCTGCTTGCGTACGCGGATCTGCAAAAGTGGGAAGACGTCGAGGCGGCGACGTATCTGCACGTTTCGCTGCTGCACGACCGGCACTTGGACGCGTTCGGCCTCGCTCTTCAACGGCTGCGGAAGGTGCTGGACTTGGAACAGGCGGAGAAAACCAAGGTCATCTCGGATGAAAAACTCGCGTCGGAGATCACCAATACTCTCGATTCTCTATCCTGGAAGCATTGGAGCAAGTACGAGACGCAGTGGGAACGGCGTCGTGCTCCTTCCTCCTATCGGATCTTCTAACCTGGTTTAAGCCCATCGGAAGATAATTGGCTAAAATGCAACACAATGCTGAAGCCATCGAATTGTCTGAATGTGTATGCGTTTAACCCACTTTTATCAATGTGGCAAATCGCGATCTTCCCACTTCTCGATTCAGCTGGTTAGCCACAAAGAGGAAAATGTCTGGTGTCATTCCGATAGTGGCGGAGTTCGTGATCCCTGAGCTGGGCGAAGCTATCGCCGAAGCGCTGGGCAATGTGCTCGAGTTTATCCAGGAGATGAAGGAGAACGAGGAAATCTGTCGCCGCGTGTACGAGCGCATGAAATTCGTGAACGACGAGCTGTACAAGATCACGGACGAGACGGCGCTGCGCCAGAACCGCGTGCTGTTCATGTACGGCCGCACCATCTCGGACTTCCTCAAGTTCCTCAAGCGCCAGTCGCAGAAGAGCCTCATCAAGCGCTTGGCCAGCAACCGCAAGGTCGTCGGTGCCATCCAGGACTTCCACTCCGATATGGATGAGCTCTTCAAGCTGCTTAATATCGCGCACATGGCCGAGATGGCCAAGTGGAAGCAGGAGTGGGAAGAGGACCGCAAGCATATCCACCAGCAAATGGCTGAGATCCTAGCCAACGGCCAGACCATTCACGCAGAGATCCAGAACTCCGGGTCTACGCTCAAGGAGGGACTGGCTATGATTAAGTACGAACTTGAGCACAAAAAGGAGCAGAACGACCCGGAGCAGTTGAAGCTCATGCACAAGGCTTTCAAGAAGGTGGTGAGCACGTCCAAAGCCAAAGTTCCGGTCGTGCCCGAGTGGTTCATCAGCAATGACGACGTCGAGTTCGACGCCAAGGACCAGTTCGACTGTGGCTCATACGGTTCTGTGCACAGGGGGGTCTGGGGGAAAGGATCGAAGGTGGTTATCAAGTGCCTGCTCATGGACGACGACCAGGCCATGAAGTCGTTCTTCAAGGAGGTGGAGGTCTGGAACAAGTTGAGCAACCCGCACATTGTCAAGCTTTTCGGTGCGTGTCACGTGAGTACCCCGGCCTTTTTCGTCTGTGAGGACGCTATCCACGGCAACTTCGCTGACTTCTTTCAGAAGGACAAGAGTGAGATCTGGCGCCTGTTCTACGAGGCCGCATTGGGCCTGTACTATCTCCATTCGGAGAAGGTGGTGCACGGGGACCTCAAGTGTAACAACATCGTGATCGGCGCCGACGATAAAGCCAAGATTTGCGATTTTGGATTTAGCTACATCCGTAGTCAGTCGGTCGGCTTGAGCGCCAAGGCTCAGACGGATACTGTGCGGTGGAAAGCGCCAGAGTGTCTGATGCCAATGGGGGAGGCCGAGACGGATGCTGCTCACAACCCAAGGTTTGCCTCGGACGTTTATTCCTTTGGAATGTGTATTATTGAAGCCTTTTCTAACGAACCTCCGTATGAGCTGGACGATGACGATACGATCCTGGAAAAGGTCTTCTCGGGCGAAGAATACCCCCGCCCGGAAGGACTGAAGGATGACGAATGGACACTCGTCCAACGACTGATGGCGTTTGACTGGGAACAGCGAATTGGCCTCTCAGCTGCTATTGACGAATTGAAGGGGTTTGCAGATAGGGAGAGGGACGCACAACTAGCGACGCTGGAGTGTCCGAGCTGCTCCATGAGTGTCCCGGCCGGATTCAAGTTCTGCGGGAAGTGCGGGTCGCCCATGGGAAGTGCAGAAGCCAATACTGCAGCAATGGCATGAAAATGGAGTGCAGTTGGAGAAGTTGTCCCGCTAAATTGAATAATTTGCATGTCAATGGGTACAAATCACATTTTGACATAAATAGCGCGAAAAAAATTGTTTTTAGCACACGGATATGGACAACGCACACGCCCTTGTAGGCATTTGTTGGTTGTTTCAATCTCGACTACATGCAGGAGTACGTACATGTACATGTAGCTGCTACATGTACGTGTATTTGGCTATGCTATCATATCATGGATAGCCACTAAGTCACTGAGTCCCTCGTATAAGCCTTCTGCTGTACATATGTTCATACGGTTAGGATCTGATAACTCTTATTGCGATACTTCAAGAACTAGTACATAGTAATGTAATAGCATAGGTCCGCAAGACGTAAGTTAATCAACTATTACCTACCTACCTTGGAAACGTGGCTGGTATTTATACTCAAATGAGAATGTAATGGCTACGGGTAATACCACTTAATCCATTGCGTTCGCTTTTAATATAAAAAAATGAACATTAGCAGAACGTGTTGTAAGGAGACTGCACTACTGTAGAGGCTTGTTGCACGTGTTATTAGTCAACGTAATTGCGCTTTGCTGCCAGAAAAAAATAGTTCTGAAAACATGAAAAAGCTAGTTGTCTTCACGAAAGAACTACAAGTAGGAGTCCGTTGATCTGAACAACAAACTTGTTAGACCAGTTGTGAGCTGAAAAAAAATGAAAAGCGTATGGCTCGTGCGTGCAGTGTGGAGTATTGAACCACAGACACACCAGACCAAGGAAGACGACGTCACCGCTGCAGCTCGACCGACAACAAGGCCCACAGAGTCTGTGGCAGACCGCGTCGACATTATCAACGCTGTGTCAACACGGCAATGCATAATCAGCGTCAGTGGTTGGTGCTGCGGAGCTGGAGGTCGCTGCCACAGGGCACGCCCTCTTGGTAAGGCAAGCAGCGCTAGGGAATTTTGTCTAATTGCTAATTGACTCACTCCGTAACTTACTTTCAAGCGCGCAACGTTATGTACAGTTTATATTGTCTGGTAGACAATGTCTACTAGACAACCACATGGCCTACAGCAACATTCAAGCCGATCCCAACTTGGATCTTAAGCAAGCAGACGTGTACCGTACACTGTACATGTATCACGTTAGCCTAATGATTAGGTGGGCAGCATTCCTACAGATCAAAGCGAAAAATACAGGCATCGTAGTACACACCGGTAGTTTTATTTCAACCATGCTGTATTTGTGAAGAATGCCTTCAGCAGTCACGGTCCCTATATGGCATTTGGCTAAGCGTACATGTATATTAATGCCATGAATTACCAAGTTCCCTTGTGTCGGATCGTTTTAATCACAGCCTAGGATAACAGGTTGTAACACACTCGCTTGCGGTCGTATATTTCGGTTGTAATCAGAAACTCATTTACGCGTGCATTTACAGCGTGCTGACTCTTTGATCACTATCCCTGGGGATTCCCCGGAGCTTCCTCCCGCCAGTCTTGTGATCAGACTCTGATCATCAGAGTCATGTGATCAAACCATTTTACGTTTTGCACCAGTCCAAGCCAATCGTCGGCGCTCCAGCTAGCAGCATGCGTTTAGCACAACTCGTACTGGTCCTCGTGGTCGTATTGCTCGCCAACGTCAGTGCTGCCACTGCTGCCAATCAAGTTGCCACGTCAATTGCTGATGAATCTGCTGACCCCCGTCGCGAACTGGCAGAACTCTCTACGGATTTAGAAGAACGTGCAAAACGAAGCGGTGGTGGACGTGGCACCAAAATTAAACGAACGCCGACGCACACCAGTATTGGTCTGATGTACCCGAACGACACGCCGTATCTCAAGAAGGCAATGCTGCGGTTCAAAGCATGGCTGAAGCGGATCTTCGGCAAGAAGGAGAAGACCGAGACTACAAGGCGTTACCTTCGGTAATTAACAAAGCCCGCACTATTCGAAAACGACAATAGAGACTGATCTACAGTTCATACGTATTTTGGAAATTATCCCTAAAAACTCTGCACCCTATACTTCCCGCGTCAAAACGATCAAAAACGATCGTACCCACTGATCAGCTCCGCGTCCAGCGCGACCTCCTCACTCTCCGACCCTCCTCCCAGTTCCAAGACGCATCTGTATCTGTAGCCATGTCCGGTGTCTGCTCGCTCGTCGCGACATTCGTGGTCCCCGGTGTAGGGGGCCTCATCGTGAGCGCTTTAGGCAACATCATCGAATTGTGCCAAGAGCTCGAGGAGAACGAGGAGATGTGCACCGCCGTGCACAAGCGCCTGGTGTTCGTCAGTGAAGAGCTCAACAAGATCTCGGACGAAGAGGCCATGCGCCAAAACCGGGTGCTGTTCATGTATGGCAACACGATCGCCAACTTTCTCAAATTTCTGCATAAACAAGCAAAGAAGAGCTTCATCAAGCGACTGGCGAGTAACCGGAAAGTGGTGGCGGCGATCCAAGATTTCAACGAAGATATCGACGAACTGTACAAACTGCTCAACTTGGTGCACATCCAGGAAATGGCCAAGTGGAAGCAGGAGTGGGAACAAGATCGACGCAAGCAGGAGCAAATGCTACTGAGCATCGCCGCCAACCAGCAAAGAATCCACGCGGACATGCAGAACAAAGACAACAATTTAGTTGAGAGTCTGGCCATGCTCAAGTACGAAATGACCCACAAAAAAGAGCAAAACTCAATGGCTACATTGGCAATGATGAAGAGAACGTTCAACAAGATCACGAGGACGTCCGGAGCCAAAGTACCGGCGGTACCGGAGTGGTTCATTTCCAGTGACGATGTCGAGTTCGACGCCAAGGACCAGTTTGACTGCGGCTCCTACGGTTCCGTGACGAGGGGGACGTGGGGCAAAGGAGCCAAAGTGGTGATCAAGTCGCTGCTGATGGACGACGACCAAGCCAAGGAATCGTTCTTCAAGGAGGTGGAAGTCTGGCGGAGGTTGAACAACCCCCACGTCATCGAGTTGTTCGGGGCTTGCCATGTGAGTACACCCGCCTTCTTCGTGTGTGAAGACGCAATCCACGGCAACTTCGCGGACCACTTCATGGAGGACAAGAGCCGCCTCTGGAAACTCTTCCACCAGGCGGCGGTGGGGCTGGACTACATCCACTCGCAGAAGGTGGTGCACGGAGACTTAAAGTGCAACAACATCCTGATCGGAGCTGACGACAACGCTAAGATCTGCGACTTCGGCTTCAGTTACATCCGCACCCAGTCCGTGGGGTTAAGTAGGAAGGCAACGACCGATACTGTGCGCTGGAAAGCCCCCGAGTGCCTTATGCCCATGGGGGAACCGACGGACGAGAAGAACAACCCACGATTTGCGTCGGACGTTTACTCCTTTGGCATGTGTATCATCGAAGCGTTCTCAGACGAACCTCCGTTCGCACTGGACGACGATGATACGATTTTGGAAAAGGTTTTCTCTGGAGAGGAGTATCCTCGCCCCGACGGAATTGCTGATGATGAATGGGAACTCGTTAAGAGGCTTACGGACCCGGAGTGGGGGCAGCGGATCAGTCTATCGACTACCATTTCTGAGCTGAAGGTGTTTGCGGACAGGGAGAGTGAGCGAAACAATGTGGACAAGACCGACCGCGTGTGTCCGGGCTGCAATGCCATGGTTGGACTGGAATTCCAGTTTTGTGGAGCGTGTGGACACCGAGTTGCTGCGTCTGCATGAGCTACTAACACTGAGTCACTACTCGGAAGATACAAGGTTGTGAATTAAAGTTCATCAAATGTGCTTGCTCACAATGTTGCTATGCTTCACACATGCAGTAGCTCTTACTCCGACTCCAAACGCAGTCTGCGCCTCAACGCACACTTGTCATCGTCACCAAATGTATCCTTAAGCCACGACCAAGTGAGGCCAAACCAGCCTATTGGACAGTCAGATCTGTCGTCACCGCTGCTGCTGCTGGTAAGCGCGGCAGTCGCAGGCGTTTCAGTAGTAGTAGAAGACGGGGTTTTAAAGGAACTGCCAGAGTCACTGTCGGCGTTTGAGAACAGACCGCTCAATTCGAAGCTACCTGTGGACAGCAAGTCGCCGAATCCACTTGCGCTCATATCTGCCAGGTCACTGGCGCTCATAGAGGCCAACAAGGCGCCCAGCCCGCTCCTCGTCAGCGAGAGCAAATCGTCAGATCCACTGGCTTCGCTGCTTGACCCACTCCCACCGTCGTCGACTGAAACTGGAGGCTTCTTCTTGGTGATAGGGATCGTCGTAGTAGCGGTCGTGGTAGCGATATTGTTGCTGCCTTCCTCCGGGATGTCTCCGAAGGAAAGAAGATTGCGAGTGTCCTCACTGGAAGCTGCGAGGCCTTCGCTGGAGACTCTCCAGTGGAGAGCACAGCAACTGCCGTAGCGAGCAGGACGACGTTCAAACGCATGTCGTTGACTTTGTTTTACTGGTACCGCTGGAATGCAGATTGCGATGGGAGCTCGAACTAACACGGAAATGGGCTTGGTCTGCAGCGTCGGGACCAAGCATACGGAGATACTTGAAGTACATTATCTTTGGATTGGTGTCGCCGACACTCGCTAAATTTTGTAGTACAAAATCCTCTGAATGAATCATCATTGATGGCGTCACGCTTGCATGTATGTAACAAAAAGGAGGATATATATACGGTATTCGGTTGGGGCTATCTAACGTTACGAGAAAAACTGGAACTACCACTTGAGGAGCCATCGGAGTCTATTAGCTCAATACCGTATCGGTTGGAGTTGGCTCCAACGCCACTCTGCACCCGTATGAAAGCAGTCCAAGTTGAACCGGCGGGTCGGATCCAGACATTTATGCTATAAGTTGGCCAAGAATCAAAATTGGTGCTTACAGTAGCTGACTTTCTCGACAGTTTTCAATTTCTTCCGAATGATTTGCAGCACAGTGTATCCAACGTAGGATAAGGACAGTTGAAAGATATTTCCTACTATTTTTTTTTTCATTTTCAGGTGATTGTTTCTTTTTTCATAACGAAACTAACGACTATTTTCTTACTGTACAAACAATTGACTCAAGTTTTCAAACTTGTACTACCGCGTCCACAAGCCGGCGAAATTCGTGTAGCAACTCGAGGACGTGCTCCTCCCGTCAAAAGGGGTATTAGCTGGTAAAAAAAACACGATTTTTCCCCAACTTGCGACTCCAAGATTGGAATACACTTCTCGAGCCAGTGGGAGTGATTGAGCAAAACCCCATGTATGAACTCGGCTGCAGACCAACTCTTATCCATTCGACGTTGACAAACCTATTCTGGCTGCAACGGTGTCTGCTGCCCGTTCATGATATCATGCTCAGGTTATTTTTCTCAGACCTGATTGTGGCCTTTATTTCCTAGAAGGAAATAATCCTACAGCGCAGCAATGTGTTCGGCAATCTTGTGTGGCAATTAAAGCGGTGGAACATTGCCTTTATTCGCGTCCAGCTTTGTCAAAGATGTGGCAAGAACTGCGCATCCCGTGGCTTTTACTCTTCCCCAGTGTGCGTGATGTCCAGATCAACTAGAGACAAAACCATCACAAGCCGCTAGTCCTTCTTTGGCAAATGCAGAAGTACAGCTATTGTATTCCACGCTATATGGCGAGGGTGCAATGACATATACTTTCACGAAACTCTCGTTGAATCGCCAAGAAAGTATTGTAAGCGCGCTGAATCGGCGTTCCCAGTTTTTGTATCGCCACGCGAAGTAGTTCCGAGTTGACGGTGAAGGAGTAGCAGGGGTTTGATGCACCTACATGTACATCAGTAAATCCCGAATTTGGATTCCTCGTTGGACATTATCCTTTTTAGTAGTACATGTAGTAGTATAAAGGTGTCCATTTATCTTTTAGTCACCAGATCCCTGAAACTTCTTTAGCCACTAAACGATTAGTGACTCGTGTGCTGTTTGGGGTGCGTTTAGAGCAGGCCCCTCGGCGATTTCGACGTACTCAAAGCTGTCCAAGAGCTGCATCATGTGCATACCTGCATGCTCGTTCCTGTCCTCTTCAAGTCACGCCGGGCTGCTGCATAGAGCTGCAGTAGAGTCGTTTTCCAGATTTCTTGTTGCCTACCCTGGACTGGAGCGTGCTCTCCTCGAAAAATGGCTCCATTCCTGTTCATCCATATCGCGGCAGTGGCGATGGAGCAGAACGCCCACCAGATTCGGTTTGCTTCCTCGGTATGAAGCTTCGTAAATCCCCCATATACTTCTTCACAGAGATGCTTTAGGCGACTGCCTTGAAGCGATGTACCCTTGATACTTGCTGAGCTGAGCTGCTGTCGTTGTTACAACTTGTAATACCCGGCCAGCGTCCCACCAAATCTGTCCATACAACTTGATCTTGTGGACATCCCCAGAAGATGTGTTCCATGGTTTCCTTCGTCTCCCAACACTCAGGCGTAATTCGGCTGTGGTATACGTTCAATTGCCCGAGGGCTAGTCTGTACACCGTCCAGATCTGGAAGTCCGTGATTATGTAGATACCGGTACATATATTTACTACAGTACATTGTACTGGTACTTACGCATTCATTTGTGGCAAATGGTTGAAGCGCAACATTTTGAAGATGAACACAGCGTTGTGAATGAATTAAATGTTTTTTGTTTTTGCTACGTGCGGACAAGTCTTACGAGCATTCTCAATATTGCTATGCTTCATGTAGTACATCCCGTTGCTCTTACTCCGACTCCTCGCGGAGTCTGCGCTTCAAAGCACACTTGTCACCACCGCCAAACGTGTTCTTAAACCACGACTTAGTGTGCCCCCACCAGCCAGTAGCGCACTCGGACCCGTCGTCGCTGGTAGGTGCGGCCGTCGTAGGTGCAGGTGTTTCAGAAGAAGAAGAAGTAGAAGACGAAGAAGCGGGCTTTGAAGAGCTCTCAGACGCACTATCGTCGCTCGAGAACAGACCGCTCAAGTCGATGCTGCCAGAGGTGCTGTCGCTGGAGAGCAAGTCGCTCAAATCGCTTCCAGAGGCGCTTTCTTCGGTAGAGAACAGACCACTCAAGTCGAAGCTGCCGGAGGAGCTCTCACTCGAGAGCTCTTCACTGCCAGAAGCGCTGTCGTCGCTCGAGAACAGACCACTCAAGTCGAAGCTGCCGGAGTCGCTGGCCAGCAAGTCGTCTGAGCCACTTGCGGACTCGCTGTCGTCACTCGAGAACAGTCCACTCAAGTCAAAGCTACCCGAGTCGCTAGCCAGCAGATCACTGCCAGAAGCGCTGTCTTCACTGGAGAACAGACCGCTCAAGTCCAAGCTGCCGGATTCGCTCTCGCTCGAGGCCTCTTCACTGCCGGAAGCGCTCGAACCGGACGCAGACTCCTTGGACTTCGACTTCTTGACGATCTTCTTGGTCTTCTTCGACGACGACTTCCGTGCGTCGCTGTCGCTGCCTGAAGCACTGTCGCTCGATCCCGAGAGCAAATCGTCCAAATCACTGCCGCTCTTGGACAATACGTCGTCGAGTCCGCTGGCGCTCATGTCGGCCAGTTCACTCGCGCTCATGGATGCCAACAAGGCATCCAACTCGCTTCCCGTCAGCGAGAACAAGTCATCCGATCCGCTGGCGCTCGAACTGTCGGCTTCACTGCCGCTAGAGGACGTCGAAGTCTCCGATCCGCTGGCATCAGCGCTCAAACCCGAAAGCAGATCGTCCGACCCGCTGGCTTCGCTGCTTGACCCGCTCTCACTGTCGTCTCCGCTCGATCCAGAGGCCGACGAGACTGAAACTGGCTGTTTTTTCTTGGTGATGGGGATCGTCGTCGTCGGAGTCTTCGTGGCTGGGGCCTTGGTGGCCTTCGTGACTGGGGCCTTCGTGGCCTTGGGGGCCTTCGTAGACGCGAGAGAGGAACTGCCGCTGCTGCTGTCCGACGTGGGCTGCACTTGAGTGACCGCGGAGTTGTCTTGCTGCACTCCGGAGTCGCTCTCCGAGCCAGAGGACGACGTAATCGTCTTGGTAGACTTCGTGGCAGTCTTCGAAGCGATAGTGTTACTGCGTTCCTCGGGGATATCACCGAAAGAAAGCAAGTTACGGCCGTCCTCGGTGGAAGCTGCGAGGCCTTCGCTGGAGAGCACAGCAACTGCCGTGGCGAGCAGGACGAGATTCAAACGCATTGTTTTGTTGCTATCCAAGTGCTTTGTTAACTGGCAGGCAGATTGCGATGTGAATTGAGCTTACTGGACTCCAACAAACACGGAAATTGGCTTTGTCGGTAGCCAAGAAACAGGTTGGGAGCAAGCATACGGAGATTCCCGCTATCTTCGGATAGGATGGGTCCTATCGGAGAGGAACTTGGAAGAGTCAACATGTGGAGGAAAAGAACAGTTAAAAGAACTGCGCTAATTTTTTTGTTCATCATCGATAAGAATTAGAGCAAACCGCGACAACAAGAAAGAGAAAACGAATCTTTCAGCAAGAACAAGAGCAAGATTGGTTCAGGAACCGTGAAATGCTGTCAATTCGACCCAATTGTTGTACCTGCTGCACCTGATAATTAGGTACTAACGGTAGTAGCTCCTTACCTGGTACATGCACATTCGAACAGTTTCCATGGGTGCAACGATACGGTTCCCTCAGATTTTTTTTGTAAGGCAAGAAAAAACATTATCAGGTGTTTCTAAACTTCACCTTCCCTGTCCTTTAGTAATTCCCGTCCAAGGTGTCTGAACTAGCTAGATACGTGTGCTGCTCGTGCATTACCCTGCCCTTTGCAGCGCATCGCTAAGATCAATGTCGCTGGGATTCGGATTCGTTGGAAGCACAAAGTACCGGTACTAGTTAATACAGTGCCAGTGTGTTATACAAATCTTTTGCCCTGATGGCCACGTCGCGTTGTAAAGTAAACACCATGGTACAGTAAGCCGAGCATTTGACTTTTTATTTATTTAAACCGAAATGCGTCTCCTGGCCGGAGTTACCGCCCGCGTGGTACCCGGCTTATCATGCAAACATTTGAAGAGATGAATTGGTTGACTAAGTTACGAAGACACTACTGAATCCGATACACGAAGAATCCAAATCCGAAGTTGAGCTGTAGGTACATCGAAGTTAAATTGTCGAAGAGTATCAACAACTACGGTGTCGGTGCCTGTCTCGACTGAGTGACAGTTGATGCGGAAAGAGCTTGAATATTCAAACCCGATCATAGAGACCGAATACCAGTTGTGGTATACTTGTAATAGCACAGTACACCATCAATTGTTTTTTTTTGCTGTGATGAATCTAATTGTTTATTCTGTGATTTTAATCAAGTGTTTCTCTTGACTGATGGGATGAAATACCGCTTCAAAAGTGAGTGAGTAGTGCCAATTCTGCTTACAGAGTCATCGCGATTCTAATTGGCGTGGTACGAGTGCGTCGAAACCAGCGTTTAATCGGCATTTGCTGTGAAGTACGCTTGATAGTCACGACTCACCTTTGCGTTGTCACTCTTGGAGAGTTTCGGCAGCTTAGAGCTCTTGGCCAGCATATCGCTGACGTCCGTAGGGTCCTTCTCCCCAAGCATCCACCTATTGAACTGCAAGTCCTGTAAGTCCGAGATAAATCCTTTCGTAGCTGGGTCTTTTGCACGCTCTTTCGATCTCGCAAGCATTCGGGCCAGCTTCGCCGTGCCAAAACGCCGCTCCAACTCCGTAATAGGCAAGAACTCGTCTGGCCGCTTGTAGCTGCCCAGTTTCCGGACATAAGCGACCCAGGTCCGTAATTCTGGGCTCTCAAAGATCTTGTCCCCCATTTTGGTCAGCTTGAGGGTATTAAACACTTGATCTGACGTTTGTCCGTTCATGCGCCACACGTCCATTTGCAACTTGGCAGCAATTTCCTTCGTGCTCGTGACTTCACTCGCTTTCGCAACCAGTTTGGTGAGTCGTTCGTCACCATATTGAGCTCTTAGAACAGTGAACATCACCTCGTCAGCGTCGACCTCATGCTTGTTCAAATAGGAAACCCACGTGCCCCACACTGGGCTTTCAAAGACTCCGTCGCCTTCCTTCTTGAGTCCAAGAAGCTGGAAAATTTCATCACCATTCTTGTCCGCCGTTGACCACTTGCTGATCTGCAGCTCCTCCATTTTAGCGGCAATGGCCCCAGTATTGACGTCTTGCTTCGCTGACCCAATCATCCTTGCCAAAGCTGCGTCGTCGAAGCCTGTTTGCTTGATCGCCAGGAACAACAGCTCGTCCGGATCCTTGTTAAGTATTTTCGCGTACGCTACCCACGTGCTCAATGCTGGGCTTTTCAGAAGCGCCGTGCCTTCCTCGTTCAGTTTCAGGAGCCTGAACACGGTGATCATACTCTTCTTCTGTTTGAGCCATTTTTCCAGCTGCAAAGTCTCCAATTTCTCTGCGATTGTCTTCGTAGCGGGGTCATTTTTCGCCCGAACCAGCATGCTGGCAAGTCCGGCATCGTCGTAGCGTGGCTTCAGCTTGAACAGGAGCAGATCGTACGGGTCCTTGTCCAGCCTGGTCGTGTAGGAGATCCAAGCACCCAGTTCCGGCTTTTTCAGCAGATTTCCTCCAGCTTCATCGAGTTTTAGCAGGTTGTACACGTTGTTCACGTTCCTCCCTTCAGCCATCCAAATGTTCAGCTGTACATTTTCCAGCCGAGTGGCAGTGGTTTTCGTGCCTGCAACTTGCTTCGCAGTCGATAGCATAGCTGCCAGTCCGTCATCGCCGTAGTGACTTGCCAAGGCCGTCACCATCGCCACATCAGCCGCGTCTGGGTTATTCTTGTACGCTTTGGTCACAGACGCAGCCCACTTCTCGAACTGAGAGCTGCCGAAGAAATTGGACTTTACTTTGTCCAGTTTAACGAAGCGCAAGTCTGTCACGTGCTGGTTTAACTTGGTTTTAGCGACGTCCGCGAGCTTCTTGAGGTTCTTCGACCCTTTTTGAGTCAGTTCCTTTACCTTCGAGAGGTTGGGAAGAGCGCGTTCTTCGTATTTACCTTCTTCTTTCGCTACCGACGCTCTCAGGTATCGGTAAACGCCAATAAATTCTGCACGAGCCGTTTGGTGTGAAGAAGAGAGTGCCGTTTTAGCAATCGAAGAGGCAGATGCACAACCCAGCAAGAAACCCACGAAAGTGAAGCACCAGATATAACGTGACTTGACCGTCATGGTGAGTGGGAGGTCGATGGCGAGTTGTCGAGTGAACGCTTTACGTGAGTCAATAACCCTTGCACACGGCGAGATCGATTACTCGGATAGGCAGGGACACGTAAAACAGCAATACAACTGGCTCTACCCTACAGGCACAATGTGCATTGCACATGTACTGGTGCCGCCACTCATGGATTGTCATCCATCTCCCAGCGAGAGAAACATATTTTTGACACGTAAAGTACATGTACAGTACAAAGTACAGCATATTGTACGCAGGTAAGAATCTTACTCAGATGGGACTCGCCGCATAAACATAACTGGTATTACATGTACAGACAACGACGGTGAAACTAACCCCCCCTTTGAAATGTATTTTCAAGACAGTTGCAGAAAAGGCAGCTGACATAAAAACTCGACCCCTCAAAGTCTCACCTGTAATTGGTCAAAATATAATAGAACTATACAACCGGCAAACTTAATTTTAAAGGGTAAAAATGCATGTACCGAAAATGTATCTACTCCGACGGACACACCTTCCTTGGATTGTGAGGGATAATTTATAAACATCAACCCTCCATGCCTTCTCAAATGCGCCAAACATGGCGAAAGCAACTTCCACATCGAACCTTATATCGTACTTAACAAATATGAAACGGTAGTATAGTAAAGTCGACGATCTTTTTTACAATTGAAGAGACGAGGAGAGCGGACTCGACGCGCCGCTATTGCGACTTAGGCAAATATGTCTACAGAACGAAGCTACATGCTAACGAGCAGGGTGCCAACGCATTGGCCTACATCTAAGTGCACACTGAGGAGCGTCTCCATGGTGCCCCATGCGCCGCACCAGGCTGGAGAGCACCGCCCATTATATGGGTCAACTTGAAGGTACGAGATATCTTGACTTTAGTATGGACTATTTATAGAACTGACGGCGTGTATTGCAAAAAAGCCCCCACGGAAGCGTGTTTCCTACAAAAGGTCCTTCGCCGCCGCCTACACCCAAGTACCAGAATTTTCGTTTTTGCAGACCGGAATGTAAGCACAACTTCAAGCGTGTGAATGGGTCGCAAGTTGACGACTAATTTGTATGCTTTTACGCGTTTGCTCAGGTTTGTTTACCAGGGACGTCGATCGACTACAAGTTTTGGCTGTGCGGTGCTGAAAGTATGTAGCAGCACTCGTTGCATG